>OZ018359.1:10358457-10656334 GCA_963969515.1 Yponomeuta evonymella | reverse complement strand
TATTCAACGGCTTCGCTGCACATGTGGATTCCGGTACAAAACAAGTACATATAGATGATTCACTACAATTAAATTAATCATTGGCGACAACTAAGGTTCAATTACTAATATTAAAGCTCGTTTTAAAGTTACGTATAAAGCCAGCTGCTCGCCACTTCATTAAACTAATTCACATTATTATAATAAAATTGATTAATCATTATAATAGATTTGATATAATGATATAGATCATCATCATCATCATCATCAGCCATTTGACGCCTACTGCAGGACATAGGGCCTCCCTCATGGTTTTGCCATAATCGCCACGCTTGGTAAGAGGGTTGGCGATCGCAGTATGCGGTTGGAATCTCAGGAAGACGCTGCTGCCCGTCTCCTGGTAATTTATGTCCTTAGTCGCCTTATACAACATCCACGGAATGAACTGATATAGATTTATATGGATTGATATACATCATCATATCATAAGCAGCCTATATACGTCCCACTGTAGGGTACTGCCTTCTCTCAGAGAGAGGGAGAGATATAGATACTAGACTATATTAGCAAAAACCTGGGTTAGAAAAAACGCATTAACAAAGGGTACACTTCATTTTTAAAAAATACAAATTTATCTCAAAATTTTAATTTATGAAGTTTTTCAATACCAAATTGTTGCGACATGGTTCATTCAGAAAAATAATTTTATTTAACATTAAAGTCTTCGCAAGGAATCAAATTATTGTAAGTTAAAAAACTGATTCATTATTCTTATCTCATTATTTTATCCTGACTTAGTAGTACTTACAGATAACCCAAGTTTCTTGTTTTTTACACTAAGAAATTGGACCTGAATTGAAACGGTCTTTTTCGACATTGCAACTTTTTCTAAGCACTCTGGATCGAAGGTTGATTGCATAGGCTTCCCTCATGGTTTCCCAAGCTTCCCGGTCCTGTGCCGCCCGCATCCAGCGATACCCAAAAATAAAAACTTCCCGAGTAAAAAGGGGTGGCATTAATAGTAAATTGGTAGTTATTAGGTACGGCACGAAAGACTACACTCCAAGTTCCGTTTCGTTTAAAAGAGGAGTTTATACTCGCATTTCAAGAATGTTTTTAAATCTTCTTAGTCCGGATTCAGACGTTACATGTAACGCTCGTAGTGCCGTCCACACGCACGATTCGCATTGCATTACTCGTTACGTTCGATTACACTATACGTTACACGTGTCTGGATCCGGCTTTAGAGTTACGTCAACTGTTTCTTTTCTTATATCCGCCGAACGAAGGATGATATTTCACAAAATTGGCTATTTATAAAGGCAAGAGAGTCAATTTAAACCTAAATCTTCGCGCACCAATGTTACATTACCATTATTGATGGCGGCAACTTGTTGTTTCAGAGTCGCATCCATTGTGACTTGAACTTGTTCCGTACTCAATCGAAAATCTCGACCTTTGTCTTTCGTATGCTCAAAAACAATATCGCCAGTCATGATCAGAAACAGAATAGCTCGTGACCAAAGCAAAGCGTGTAAGTATCAAACTTTGAGATGAAACACCTGATATTTTTTAGCGATTCAAGCATGAAACTTGGTGGCGGTGGCAGTGGCGGTGGCGGTGGCGGTTGTGGTGGCGTCCATATAAATACTGTAACGGTGTAAACCTCTTTCGTCCTCTCACTCTAGATTTATTTTGGATTTTCATCGCTACTTAATCTTTTGACGAGACATTATCAATGACAACGACCTACTTGCAAATTATTTTTTATCCTATTTTTATTTTGTTTTTCTATTATTCCGAAATAAAACCACGGTTTTGGAGGATGTATATAATTTATAACAATCTATAATTTACCTACACCCTCATAATACTACTGCAGTAAACGGCGTATGTATGGACCGCCACCGCCACCACCAACGCGTTGGTGTATTTCATCCATTAGACCCAATAAATTAGCAGATTAACCCCCTTAAGTTCTAACGGACCTATGTACAACACTCTGTATAAGTAAGATAGGTAATTTCCTCAATGAATGAAATTCTTGGTTGAGTAAGGAACCGATCGTGTAGGGTTTAATGGAATGCGTCATTATCGTTAGGGATCGGTGACAGTATTATAGAGTTTTTAACTAACTCGCCCCAGTTTAATCAGTTTACCAGTCATTGAAAACTAATTTAACATCCAATGACTTTTAGCCAAATTCATTAGCTGCATGATTACAGAGCGATCTGCAAGGTGCATACAGGCATAGCCGCCGTCAGACCGCCCAATCTTGCGAAGCTCATAGATATTGCTGACGTGTTATACATCAGTGAAGATAATGGCTTGTTGATTATGGAAGGATAAACAAACAGTCACGGTGAGTCTGATCTACCATAGTAAGGAAAATAGATAGGCTCAACACCAATCTAATAAATAAAAATCTTATGTCACAGTATTTGTTATCGAAACGGCTACACCGATTTTTATGATTTTTTTGTGTATATTTGGTGGGTCTGAGAATAGTTCGTAGGCTAGTTAATATGGCAAAACAACGTTTGCCGGGTCAGCTAGTAATTTTATATGGCTCTTGTTACGAGTACGTATTAAATACTTTTTATAGGTACGTTTTTTGAGAAATCTGAAACGCACAATTAAAATTCCAACAATTCATCTCTTCTTGGAAATTAGAGTATTCACTCCGATCTCGAAGACTTAACAAGCTCTCACGCTACGAGGAAATGCTACAGATACGTGGCTACGAGCTACGAAATCGTAGTACATCCTCGTAGTCACGTAGCATGGTTTGCGAAGTAGCTAGTACCATGATGGAATGTTTTCTCAAGAAGTCCATAGTCCACCGAGTTACCTTGGATAGAAACAGACAAACAGACCAGACCCTTCGGTCTCATATGCAGTTAATAGAGCGTGAAGATAAATCGCGAGGCAGGTGCCAGTAAATAAGAATATTTCGAGAGTCTCCGCTTCACACTAAATTTAGACTCATGCCGTCAAAGGAAAGAAGTTATTTTTATACTACGAAAACTTTACTCTGATCTCTGCCTCACGTGATGGTGAGCGACCATGGGGCTTACAAAGATAAGGTAAATGTTGTTTTTATTTTTACCCAACTGCGTTAGAAACCAGAAAGAGAGTAGTATGATGTGTAGCCCGTATGTATTTATGTCTAATTCATAGTCTTTCATAACTTCTTTATTAATTCTCAGACTTTGACAAATTAGATCTCTCTCGATCGATTTGTCATAATTTTGCGGGTGTGTGTGCCACGTTTTATTATATCAGCACAAATCCGACAAAACAAAACGAAAACGTTATCAACTGGTGGAACCCAAATTCAACACTACCTAGGGTAATGCCGCCTGCTTCGTAATAAATATATATATATATATATATATATATATATATATATATATATATATATATATATATATATATATATATATAATAGTAATCTCTGTGTACAATAAAGAATATTCTATCTATCTATCTATCTAACACTCAGCAGTCGAGCTTTTTTGTTATTTCAGTTTTTTATCTACTTATGTCAATTAACAATCAAGAAATTAACAATTTCATTGCCAAAATAATCTTAATGGATTAGCATTTTTCAAATCAGTTATAGTTTGTCGTAAACAGGTTAACCTGTTATGTTACGGCCTGAAAAAGGACAATTAAAAACCATTGCTATGGTAGTCCGATCGGGCTGTTTACAATTCTACGGATTACGTCACGGTGAGTCTTGTCTAGTAGTGAGGTTTATTGTTGACTAAAATGATCTCGTCTGAAACATTTTAGGTAAACTTTTATTAATAAACGGAGCTAAGTCGGCATCAGCTAGGCCAGAATTGATTTTGACATTTAATTTTGTAGGTCAACGGGGTAGTCCCGCTGCAATCAGAGCAGGATATATTTATGAAGAAGCTGTCCAGCAGCATTTGTAACAAAGGCTACATTTAGACGTGGCCAAATTCAACATGACACTTTCAAGATGTTCATTTGTAAAATTACTTTTAACTTAACTTCGGATTTACTTCCCGAATTGAGTTCCCGACATAAATAAGCTCTGTGAATAAAAGCAAAGCTTGGCTGCACTGTTCCGACAAATAAGTAAGGGAATAAGCAATTCTTACGAAACCTGTTTCAGTTACAAATTATTTAGTTATCCTTAATCGTGTTAACATTAGTGATAGAGCTCTTTTTTTACGTATACATATGTATTAGGAGGAACTTGCTCTTTTTAAGTAAATATAAACAAAACCAAAGTATGGGACTTGGCATGTAGCTGGTTGACTGATAGAAAATGCTATTAGCATTAAGTCCACCTTTTGTACGCTGTCTTTGTTTTATTATGTAGAAAACTTTCTTCTAAATATTGTTCATCCAAAAAGGGGGACCCCAGACCCCGTTTGAGACCAAGGCAAGTGATTTCGTCCAGTGAACGTTATTATTATTTTTAAATTATGTATAAAAATATCTAAAACTAAACAAGGTAAACCAATTTCAGTGAAATAAATGGTTTCTTTCTTTTATTCTTCTTTAAATATTTCAACAAATAATTTGTCTACTTGCCAAGAAATGGCGCTGCTTTTCTCTTAGCGCACAATAAAATAGAGACAACTTCGTAATGACCATAATCTCGCCTGCGTTACATGGCTAAAATCTTATTTCAACAAAGTCTTTTAGGCAATTCAAATAAAGACAATGTGAAGCACTTCAGTAACTTTCCTACTTCTAATCATAAGCCAGATCTACTTAGATTGCTTTTGGGAGCAGCTGTAGGTAGCCAGCGTAAAATGACCTCTCTCCTATCGTATTTGTGATAGTTTTTAGAGCAGTGAGTCACAGATTAAGGACCTTGATCATCTGGTCGCTCCGTAGGGGTCTTGACACCAGTGGATATTTGCCGAGTTTATTCCTATCTTTATAGTTCTAATTACAAGAGTTTAATCGATGAATGTAGAGAAACTATATGATGAAAGTACTATAGAAATATCATTAGTTAATAAGTGGTTAGTAAGAAACATTTTATGTGACGAAACAAAATAAAATCTATATAAACTTGTAAAAACAGAATCTGTAGAATTTTCAAACCTAAGCAGGGTGGACCAAATTAACTAAAATCCCGTCTTTCGAGGTTAAATATTCAACAGACTCATCTAGGTCTTGTTCTTTTTATAATAATTTATAACCTATGAATGATTTCGGTGTGGCGCCGGATTAAGAATTGCGTCACTCCATTTATTTCCGTGCATGTCGTAGAAGGCAACTAAGGACATACATTACCAGGAGACGGGCAGCAGGGTCTTCCTGAGATTTCAACAGCATACTGCGATCGCCAACCCGCCTGCCAAGCGTGGGGATTATGGAAAAACCCTTCATGGTTAGGAAAACCATGAAGGAAGCCTGTGTTCTGCAGTGGGCGTCGAGTGGCTGATGATGGATGATGACAGAATCCTCTTATTATTTTCCCTCCTAACCAATCGCCAACTAGATTACCGCGCCCTCGCCTTGTTCCCTGTTTAATCTGACAGTATCGACATCCAATTCCTGAAGTATTACTGAGATTATAGATGGATAAAATATAGAATATTCTTTGTATAAATTTCTTAGGCCCTGAACTCACTTGCGGGCACTTACCCTGTTGAATGGAATGAAAAAAACTTGTATCGCCAGTGTGCAAGCTTTATTCGGTACTTGTTTGTACATTCAAAAAATGCGGACATATTATTTATGTAACGGTTTCATTACATCGGACCTGTCTGAGGACACAGTGAGTGTTGTGTGTCGGCCTGCTACGCTATGTCTGTTTTTAGAGGGGATTTTTGGCGAAGTGAAATAAATAGATATTAATTAATAATCACAGTAAGGCCGCCAATTGTACTGTATTTTTGTAAACATTTCATGTTTGTGTTTTTCCTGGTACAACAAAGAATATTCTTATCTTATCTTAATGATATAAGTATACTGATTTTGAATATAATAGTTAATGTTATTAACCTACAGTAAAATTATAAATTGTAAAATTTACTAAATACGAAAAAAAATTTAAACGAGAAATAGATGCAAAAAATATTATTATTGACCAAACAACACTACGTTTATAAACTTCGATACAAAATCTAAAGAAGACGCTTTGCTGCAAAATAACGATATTTGCGAACAGCTTAACGCTAAAAGGTTTTTAATGCCACCTAATTCTGCCCAAAAACGGTCAAACAATATTGTTTTACGCTAAATAAGAGCAACATCGAAAACCTACCGAGTACCGGCGGAGGAGCCTAAGTTTATTCCTACCAAATCCCTTCAGTTCCCTTATAAATGAATATGGATAAAGCAATCAATTACAAATCAAAGTCTGCTTAGAACAGCTGGCGCAGTTATCGTGAACAAAACTGAACGATAAAATCACTGGAATAAGAGTCAAAGGGACATTTGAACCCGTTTGCATTTTTATAATATGTAATTTGTTTAACAAAAGTTTCAAATCAGTAGAACACAATATCTTAGCTCCCTTTGTTTTTATACGATAACTAGCTGACTCAGTATTAATTAGCCTACGACCTATTTTCAGACCTACCAAATATACACAAAAATTTATTAAAAATCAGTGAAGCCGTTTCGGAGAAAATCGATAACAAACACTGTGACACGAGATTTTTATATATTAAATGTAACCTCACAGAGTATCGTATACCAGATATTTCGGTCCAAGAAACCTTATCGAATTATTAAGCTTTCATTTAGAAAACATAACATAACATAAACTCACGCCTGTATCCCAGAGGGGTAGGCAGAGACCAGGGACTGCCACTTGCTACGATCCTGACAGATCACTTTCGCTTCCTCAACATTCATTAGTCGTTGCATGCACGCCGGTTTCGGGTAGAAAACTTATTTGAAATTGAAACAAATTGGAACGCGCAGTGTTTAAAACAACGAGAAATCAAACAAGATACTCGTAGCGCTGATTTAAATAATAATACTATTAATTAAAGAAAGGTACCGGCCAACTATTTCCCTTTCGCTATACAATATATATTGTGGGAGCGAGAAACATATAGATATTTAGTTCCATTCTATAAAAGTGCTAAATATTTATATCCCAAAAATATATTTATATTAATATCCCAAAAAAAAATGTATTAAAAACGACAACATGGATCTGTTCACCGATAGCATTTCCGATATTCGCAAAGTAATAACTTCTTAGTTTTGTGACTCGGTGTAGGAAGGTTTCATTACCGATACAACTTATTATCATGGGTGCCACTCTCCTTCTTTTATTTTTTGTGGATGTAGTTACTGATTCTGGAGTTTTGTGTGCTGATTTTCTGTCCGTGAACACTTTCATTAGTACAAAATGTCAGCGAATAGAGGACTCAAAGGTGGTCTATAAATACTGAACAATCGGGAAGTCCGAGTCATACTTTGCCACCAAGCGAAACGTTAAACTAAAAAAAAATCAGCTGTTCCATATTAAAGTTACCAAACCATTACCCACAGTATTTGTAGAAACAGGTTTTATTTATCTTTACATTACAATTCCATTTCCTTCCGCGGATGTCGTAGAAGGCGACTAAGGAAATAAATTACCAGGAGACGTGCAGCAGCGTCTTCCTGAGATTTCAACTTCATACTGCGATCGCCAACCCGCTTGCCAAGCGTGGCGGTTATGGCAAAACCGCTCATGGTTAGGAAAACCATAAGGGAGGCCTATGTCCTGCAGTGGACGTCAAATGGCCGATGATGATGATGATATTACAATTGGTGTGTTTTGACGAGTTTCAAATCACATTTTCCCCATTTTGGGATAGACACGAGATTGTATGTGCGACTAGGGTGTGAGATTATATTTGTCAAGAGTTTAAAATTTTCTTATTTTCTGTGGGTTCGAATCCCGACATGTACCAATGACTTTGTTTTCTAAGTTACGTATATTTGCAAAGTTTTAGTAGCCATACCAGTCCTTAACAGTGAAGGAGAACACCGTGTGGAAACCTGAGTGTCTGAGGTGTTCACATACCTCAGCGCTTGAAATTGTCAAACCGCGGTGGGAACGTGTGATAATCCAGCCCATACTCTTTCTCTCTGAGAGAAGACCTGTGCCCTGCAGTAGGACCTATACAGGCTAAAAAAAACTTAAGTTGCAAACATCTATTTGTGACGGACAAAGTGTTTAATATATGCTTAATATATGATATGCTTATTACAAACTAAATTGAATCGTTGAGTTTCCGACAGTTACCAAATTGCTCTACAGCTTTTGAACTTGTTATCAAACATTTTGCTGTAAATCATACTCATAAAACACGTCTATTATATGACGAAATCGCTTTAATTTTATACAACTTATGCTCTTTCCAGATAATTTTGAAGAGATTTATTAAATTCTTTCAAAGATGAGTGTCCAAACTTTTATACTGAACCTATAATTTATGCCCTCTAATCTCATGTACTGAAGTGTCTCGAAATTCCGAGGTTGTATATTAAAAAATAAATGTTCTTTCTTAATATTTTCTTGAAGATATTCTGTTTTCATAAATTATGGAGATAACATCTACAAGTGTCGGGCTCTTCTAATTAAGAAGCCTTGAGGATTCCAACTTGCAAGTCACTACGCAAAATAACAATATACATAAGCAGCCTATATACGTCCCACTGTAGGGCACATGTCTTCTCTCAGGGAGAGAGTATGGGCTTAATCAACACGCGTGCCCACCGCGGATTGGCGATTTCAAGCGCTGAGGTATGTCAATAGCTCTGACACTCAGGTTCCCTCACGATGTCTTCCTTCACGGTTAGCGAGTGGTATTGCTACTATAACTTCAAAAATGTACATAACTTAGAAAACACAATCGAACCTGGGTCTCTCACTTCCGAGTCCAATGTCCTACCCACTAGGCTTCCACCGCATCCCCAATATGCTACATAACAACGAATTTAGTCCAGTCGTCTCAAAGTTGAGCCATTGGACGTAACAAATGCTGAGGTATGTAAATACCTCAGACACTTGGGTTTCCTCACGATGTTTTCCTTCACAGTTAGCGAATGGTATTGCTGCTACAATATCTTATTTAATTATTTAAAAATTATTAAAATCATGTTTTAGTGGTCATCACCAACATGTGGACTATTTTATTTTTCGTTTTTTTCGGTCATCCAGGTTATGTATTAGAACGTTTAAACTCGCTTGCAAATAGTATAAAAGTCTCGCATGAACGTATTTGCGAGCAAACTCTATCCAACCTAAACACTTTTTGAATAAAAATGCGTGATTGTGCGGCTAGCCCTATTCTAAGGAGACAAAATAAACCCGGTCATAACAAGGGTCTTGACGAAAGATCCCGGCTTATGTCACCGAGCTACACAACTTTACCATTAACTTGGCTTATTGTATCGCCCTTCGTATCCCTTACCAGTTAAATCGGTGTACAGGTGCCTAGCCAAGTTCTCCAAGTCCACACAGACAATTTTAAATTACATACCAGGCTTTGTAAAGTTTTTCATTTGGACCGTATTGGAATATTCAACGTCAATTCCCTTAAAGACTGAAAAACTTTCCAAGTACGGTCATTTATTTAATAATCATACAATATTTTTCTGTACATTTCAATATGCTAGTAATATCATATAGTCAAACTTGGTACGATTTCTACATATTTGTTTTTGCGCTTTAATTTTCGCCTACTTCATTTCTTCTTTCATCATCATCATCATCAGCCACTCGACTCCCACTGCAGGACACAGGCCTCCCTCATGGTTTTCCTAACTATACTTGCGCCATATTCGATAAAGAATAAATGTAAACAAAGCAATTTAGGGTCATCACAAAGCGAGCTAAAAAAATACAGTATACTTTTGGTATTATTGATTTGATTACAGCATTTTACACAGTAATATTGATAGGTTTATTATTTTCACAACACATTTCACATAAATCAGTCATAGAACTTCGCTAAAACAGTAAATAAGCGAAAATAAAAAATAAAATAATTTATAGTCAAACGTGAAAACCCTACAAAATATTTGACATTGCTAAAATTCAGATGTTACAAACATTAATTTCATTTAAAGTAACTCTGCATGGCAAAAGTGTATTAACCACGTGATTAAAGAAGAAAGAAAAATGGCAGAACTTGATAGAATAACTGATAGCGTAATAGATGAGTTTATAATTCAAGTGACAAGGGAGACAAGTTCTTCATGCCTATCAAGTTCTGCCAGTACCGAAGACAATTAAGTCTGGTCAAACGTCAAGCTGCCCGTGTTCAAAGCATTAATAAATGATTGACTCATAAAACAAAGTTACATTTTTCAATTACTATTACTATCCTATATACATGTGATTAATTGGTTATTATTATACATAATTACTGGCCCGATGGCGCATTTAGTAGTGTTCCTACCGTATGCGCGAGGTGTTTTGGGCTCGATTCCCATTCAGGACAAACATTCGTGGTATGAACATTTCTATTTGTTCTGTTTGGATGTGAATATATCAATTCAAGTATATATTTTTGTAGTTCCACTGTTGAGTTTGATATCTCGTAACACAAGTGCTTAAGCTACTTATCTCGGAATCAGAGCAATGTACCTATATGATGCGATATTTATTAATTTATTTCATAACCAGCCAGTGATAAAAATAGGTTAGGTTAGATATTTAACATTTATAATTACTTTGGCCGGTCATTATTACTACAGAATACATAATAGTATTTCATAATGACTGCATTTATCACAAGTAAAGCAAAAGTAGTTTAGATTTGTCTACGTATTGCAGTGAATGTTGATGAAGCAAAAGTGATCTGTCAGGGTCGTCAGGGAGCCCCTGGTCTCTGCCTACCCCTCTGAGATACAGGCGTGAGATTATATATGTCTGTATGCATGCAGTGATTTTTATTATTCAAACAATTTTTTTTATTACAAATCAATACTGTTTGTTTCATAGAAAAAGGTTGTCAGTATATGCATGTCATTGGTTGCTAGGCAACGCTTTGTTATTAAACATTCTTTATCGAATTTGGCCCAACTATATGAAGGGCTTTGCCATGATCACCACGCTTGGCAGGCGGGTTGGCGATCGCAGTATGCGGTTGGAATCTCAGGAAGACGCTGCTGCCCGTCTCCTGGTAACGTATTTCCTTAGTCGCCTTCTTCTTTGAGGAATATATTTGTGAAGTTTCTATTAGGTTACAAGTAACAGTTTTTGATTTCGTCGCCAGGACCACTTTTCATAAAACTTAAAGGCGGTGGTAGCCTAGTGGGTAGAACATTGGACTCGGAAGCGAGAGACCCAGGTTCGATTCCCAGTGCGGGCATGTACCTATGACTTTGTTTTCTAAGTTATGTACATTTGTGAAGTTATAGTAGCAATATCACTCGCTAACCGTCAAGGAAAACATCGTGAGGAAACCTGAGTGTCTCAGCTATTCACATACCTCAGAGCTTGAAATCGCCAAGCCGCGGTGGGCACGCGTGGCGATTAAGCCTATACTCTTTCACTGAGAGAAAGCCTGTGCCCTACAGTGGGACGTATGTAAGCTGCTTAAGATAGGCTTGTTATGACAATTCGATATTATTATACAGTGCGTAACCGAATCCTATTAATCAGTATACTGATTAATCTCTGGGTTAATCGGCTATACAATGCAGGTACATCGAATTGTCATAGTAAACCATGAATTGCAGTTTTACGAAACGAAATTATAAAACAGTTATTTAGAAAAAATAATCTTTATGATGAAGCCTTTCGATCGGTATGATAAAGCTACAGGGTAATTTTGTTTCTCGTGTAGCGGGCTCGATTCCCGGTTCAACCATGTAATTATTTGAAAATCTATGAATGCAGTTTAAATTGTTTTTTAAATTAAAACAATGTCTTCTTTTAGTAAAATGTTCCATCTACAATATTCAAGGTACTTTCCCTCCATGTGGCATAGACGTGGAACGCCCTGTACCTACAGTCAAGTGACACTGCAAATAATAAAATGTCAAAAATATATGGGTGGAATTTGTTTTAAATGCAGTACTAGAGTCAACAATTTTTAGGTCCTTAGGTAAAACATGTCTCTGCCTACCCCTCTGGGATACCGACGTAAGATTATGTATATATGTATGTCAAGAGAAAGCAGATATCGTGACCTTCCACGCCATGAAAGATACGTACACGAGTTAGGATGGAGTCATCAGATTCGATGCCAATAATGCGAGCACGTTAAATGGGGACTTGCATCGAACTTACGAGTAGATTGAAGTGACATTGTTTTTTATGCTTTTATACCATAGGAAAGCTCAGAAATAAATAGAACCATATTTTTTTTTTAATTACGTTTTCTGTATGGGAGCCTCCTTAAATATTTATTTTATTCTGTTTTTAGTATGTCTTGTTATAGCGGCAACAGAAATACATCGTCTGTGAAAATTTCAACTGTCTAGCTATCACGGTTCATGAGATACTGCCTGGCGACAGACAGACAGACAAACAAACAAACAAACAGACAGACAAAAAAACAGACGGACAGTGGAGTCTTAGTAATAGGGTCCCTTACCCTTTGGGCATAGAACTTTAATTGGATTAAAACATTTTTTGTGCAAGTTCTCCATAACAATACAACGGAACTCCAGAACTCCAACTGACTCCAAGTCGCTCTTGACCGGTTTTTCCCGTGCAGTACGTGCCCCGGGTTAGATCCCGGGTATAAATTGGATATGCCGCAAATCCTCTGGCTCAGGGCGATAAGAAAGGCCGCCGCCAGCTCAACATAGGTCTTTTGTTGAGAGGTGAGAGTTGAATCTTGCGAGTAAGACGCAAGAAACTTCACTCGTAAATACGATTAATAGAGTAAATATACGTATAAAATGATTTCAATGGATCTATCTATCTGAATAGAACCCACTGCTGGGCGTAGGTCTCTTTATCTCCAACTCTTTCTATTACGCCAACCCCCTCGGTCCCCTGCTAATCTCGTCCATTGCTTTCTAACGGGTGTAGTAATATCATCGACCCATCGGGTCGCTGGTCTGGCGATCCTACACCCAATTTTGGAAACTACCTACTTGGTTAATCATGTGCCAAACGTCTTTGGCTTTGGTCTTTTGCCAAATTGGCATAATTTGCGTTGCACACACGATCGATAAGTGAAATGCTTTGTAATAATTTGAGTATAATTCCGTAGGTAATTAATTTGCATCATCATCATCATCATCATCAGCCATTTAACGCCCACTGCAGGACATAGGCTTCCTTTGTGGTTCTCATAACCATGAAGGGTTTTGAAAGAAAGAAAGAGGATATTTATTTTAATTTTTAATTTATTTAAGTTTTGCCATAATCGCCACGCTTGGCAGGCGGGTTGGCGATCGCAGTACGCGGTTGGATTCTCAGGAAGACGCTGCTGCCCATCTCCTGGTAATTGATTTCCTTAGTCGCATTCTACGACATCCACGGAAGGAAATGGAGTGACGCTATTCTTAATCCGGTGCCACACGGAATTAATTTGCATGTCAGCAGCATAAACTTGTATGTCCCGTGAGGAGTAATTTTTGAACTCAGCGCTCTACCTATATCGTCCGTATTTAACAAAACTCATGAGGTAGAATCATGGTTTTGGTCAACGGTCGTATTGACAGAAATGTCATGTTTTGCTTGAGTAATGCAAATTTGAAACTATTTGTGTTACATTTGATTGGCCACAGCCTCACCGACGTGACACACGTGTACTTGCTGCTTCAAACGTAAAGTTCCCTTCTCGGCAAAAGACCTACAGTAAATCTTACACTTTTTCTTACGATTTCTGTGTTTCTATTTGAGGAGATCACTGGCTCTAGGGATGCAGTTTATTATATTCAAGATTTTATACCAAATTGGCACATGAGTCACATGGAGAACAGAAGGGACAAAGGTGGCCTTTGCTACACTTGTATTTTTTGTAATACTACAATATGTATGTTTCCCAAGTATTTTCGACATACCTGCTTTTACTTTTACGCCGACCTGCATGAGAATACCAGTTTGGACAATGAAAAACTAATATCTACACATACACGTTCTAATTCGAAATACTTTGACTAATACAGGCTAACCGTATTTGTATCAGTATTCCTTTTCATGCACAGTATAATTGTCAATATAGCATAAAAAAAATATTCCTTCGTGTGTCACGGACTGTACCGTTAACCGGATCAAATAACAATTTCCATCTCCATTTTCCAGCACTTCTAAATCTAACCCCACAAATAAGCCGTAGAGTTTATAACATCATTGGGAACACCCACCTGTCCAACTATTCCAACCGGAAATAACCTAATATACGCTGTCTGTCTACACCATCTCAACCATATTGTGGCCACAGTTAGGAACTAAGATTCTCGGAAGCGATAGAGACGCTACGTAGTTTTCACTGCCCGCAATATGGCAGTGTCGATTTATCGCTTGATCGATTTATCGCCCCCGAAACCATCTGCATACTAAATCTTATATATATATATATATATATATATAGCGACGTTGCAGCTGCCGTGGTCACGGGTGGACTGAATACAATACAAATATATTAGCACACCTATATTACACTCGTAGTGGCGTCAAATTCGCGTTACCGTCTGGAGCCGGCTTCACATAAGTTGTGAGGGGGAACTGTCAATCATATATTTATCTAATTGACGAATCATGTATAAGAATGACTTAGCCCCGGTTTCTTGTATAAGAACAATGTGTTAATCTACTGTTCACAGCAGCTGTCATTTATATTTTGCGATAAGACCGCCAATTGTATACCATTACTGGGACATAAGACATAATTTGTAATTATTTTTTCTGGTTGTGCAAGAAAGCGTTCTCTATCTATCTATCTATTAGCAGTAAATTAAGAGATTGTCAGTGTACGAGAAACCGGGGGTTGAGCATTGATGGTTGTTGATTTAGAATCAGTTATTTTTGTTAATCGGCAGTTATCGCTGCAAAGACAAGGAGAGTTAAGTACACAGTTATTGAGTAGTACAGTCGACAGATGATGAAACTGTACATTTTGGAGCGTTCTTATCGCTTTGTTGGTGTAATAGCTAATTCAGAAGTGTAAAGGACGATATTCTGTCGAATGTACCAGTACCGTAAGATAACAGAAAATCGAACGTCGTAAGGGGCCATTCATTTATTACGTAAGATGGTTTAGGAAGGCAGGGGGGTCGGCCATGTCTTATTTTATGTAAGAACGTGGGGGTGGGAGGGAATCTCGACAGTTCATATGTAAGCTCACAAAAATGCGCAAAGTCAAGATTATATTTTGAAAAAGCGCGAGCAATTATTATTTCCATGGCAACAGACCCGCGTTAACTTTTTCATCTTTTCCTTTAGATACCTACGTAATAAATATTAACTAGGGATGAGGGGGTCGGCTTACTCTTATTTTTTCTTAGGGGAGAGAGGGGGTCAAAAAGCAGCAATAATAGTCTTACGTAATAAATAAATTGCGTCTAAGTAGTTATACCAGTTAGTACGGGAGTAATGCTGAAGAGCTGAGTTATATATAAAGGGAAATATGAGGTGAGGTGAGTTACTTAGAAATTGTACCTTTTACCTTGGGACCAAAACTGAGTTACACAAGAAATTTTTGCCGATCTTATGGACACATAAGCTCTAATATGGACTATGTCTTATGTAAGTGCAATAATGTTGTCCATAAATTAATAACAATATATACGCAGAGATAATGATTATGATAAGTCCTAAGTAGTTTGACAACTTAAGGATTATTTTCATATTTACAACACATTTCAATAACATTTCTAAGTGTCCCACAAATTATTTGTTATGACTACGTGTTGAGAAGGGGGCATATTGTATCTAAATAAATCAAAATTCAGAACATGCGAAACGAACACAAACATAAATGGAATAGTAAGTGGCACGCAACGTGGGGTACAAACATTTTTAAAGTGGTTGCACTGACAGAAAAAGTAAAGTTATCCGTTGGTCTCCAATCAAGAGTTGATTTATCAACTTGTTTGGAATAGCATAAGCAAGTGAAGTCAATAAATGCAAAGGGACATAATATATATATTTTTTTATACACAAAGACAAAAAATAAACTCATACACAAAAATGAACTGTACATCTTTAGAGAAAAAATGGCAGCTAAATGTGTGTGTGTGTGTGTGTGTGTGTGTGTGTGTGTGTGTGTGTGTGTGTGTGTGTGTGTGTGTGCGTGCGTGCGTGCGTGCGTGCGTTATTATTTGCAAACTAGTTCTGAATCAACCAGTTTGTAAACCAAAAATGCATGCAAGTTCTGAATGAACTACTTTGTGAATAAGGATATAGTTTAGTAACTACATCTTTTTTATAAACTTTAGTTCTAGTGAATTAAGAAAGGAACGTTAGTTTGGAGTAGGCATTATTCAGTGTTTATTGGAATACATGTGCCACTAATTACAAATCTCCAACATAGTTCATAATAAATCCTAGCTCAAGCTGCCAACCGCCAGACGCTTTAGATACAGCAAAAAAACGTACAGAATGCCCACGAAAATGGTACTATTGACTGTCGCACGTCTGAGTCCTACCCTAGAAGTAAGATAGGAACAATCTTAGTCAACAAACCGTTTTGTTAGTCGCAATATTAAACCACTTCGTGACCAAAAATTTAACATAAAAAGTTTAGAAATTGCACAAAAAATTGAATTGACAATGAACTTGATCGGTATTAAAGACACGACTTTTAAGTTTGGCGTTATCTACATGCACGGAGTTTTCATTTACAATATTTTAAAAAAATGTTTGGAGAAATGTTCTGCAGCCATTGATAACATTTTTTATAGTACATATGGTGCTACATTACCGCACTAGTGCGATAATGAGCACTTTACGTGCCTATATCGAAACTTCAAAGGGCCATATGTACTATAAAACGTTGTACGATACACGTGCGAATAGGTAATTCGTAACTCGTGTCGATATAAAACACTCCCTTCGGTCGTGTTTTAATTTATCGCCACTCGTTGCGAATTTCCTACTTTTCGCACTAGTATCGTAATGTACTATTCTGTCTTTAAGCCTATCAGCATTTAATCTTAGACAAATAATGTAAATGAAAAATACAGTGCACTTCCACCAAAACGTTTTTCTTATGTAGCCTTTATGCGTTCCACTGCAGGGCACAGGCCTTATCTCAGAGCGAGAGTATGAGTTTAGTTACCACGCGCGCCCAACGTGGATTGGCAATTTTAAGCGCTGAGGTATGTGAACACCTCTGACACTCAGGTTTCCTCACACTAAACCAAAGTGTCTGTGAGTGACACGGGCGTTACTTTTTGCATCTATGTACTGGCAAGTTTTCATTATAAAACTATTCTCATTCGTCAACATGCTCTAAAATATTTGGTCTGTAAATTGAACGGTCGTATAGAAATTCGCAGTGTTTATTAAAACACTACTTATCCAGTCTTTTTCTTAGCGTATCGATGGCAAACGAGGTTCAGAAGGCAGAAATAAAAAAATATTCCAAGATGAAGAGTTCACATTCTGTTTCGTGAATGTCAGTGTACTATGTTAGCCGCTTCCCCACCGCAGCTAAAGGATTTGCCAAACAGCGTGAGATGCTCGCTGATTGTTACTCGGGGTGCGCCAGACATACATGGCTTATTAGATATGACGTCAAGAGAAGCAGGCTCCTTTCGTGCACTTCGTGTAGGCAGTGAACTCGGCAATTTCCCTCAGGTCAACTTTTTGTTTTCGGAAGTTTGACCATTGGCCAAATATTTGTGAATGATGACATGGCCAATAAGATCAGCAAGTTGAAGTGGATATGGGCTGGGCACACCTGCCAAAAACTGATAGCTGATGCGGTACAAAGGTTCTTGAGTGGAGAACACGAACAGGCAAACCCGGTAGATGACGCCCACTAGCTCGTTGGACCGATGATCCGAGCCAAATGGCTGGCAGGGGCTGGCTGAGCATGGATGGACACAGCATACAGAAGTGGCGTGTCCAGCAGTGAACGAACACGGGGTGATTGATCAATTGAAGTTTTTTTTCGGACAAGAAATTGGTCCCTTTTCTAATATTCATGTTATGGTAGGTCTCAATTACACTTTATACGAGTACAAGGCTGTACCTACATTACATCGGTACATATTGCCATGTAAAAATCAAGAGTCGAAAAACAGCTGCGATAAATGTTTTTACGATAAAAATTTAATCAAGCCAAAGATCTTCTGAACCGACTGTGGTATGAGTAATGGGCTACCTACATTATATGGTTTCTTTCGTACAAAATTCTAGTCCCAATTCCTATTTTACTTTGCCAGCGTACTTAGTATGCTGTTTAACAATTGAAGTGCACAGAATTTAAGTAATTCTGGAAAAAAATGTAGCTCGAAATCGCCAATTGCCACGCGGGGTTATTAAGCCTTTACTCTCCATCACTTCTCCAGGTCCCAAACTAGAATAACCTCTGCTAAGTAACCACGCAAGGAAATCACAAACATTGAAATACACCTCGACTGAGGCCATTTGTACAAATCAAGTACGGCGGCCTCCAGGGGTATCATCGCATGCGTGATCCCACTGGAGTCACGATCTCTGTTTTGGTAGTCAAGCGTGTTAACCGCTCGTCCAATAAGGCAGTCATATCAGAAACATAGCACTATTTGCCTTCAGACGCCAACATCCACTTCACATCACCGAGCCAGCAAAGCAAATAGGTACTCACAGGTAAAGCTTCTGTATTTTCTCTGTGTCAGGGATCTGTACAAGTGAGCCCTTGATACGACCCCAATCTGTACCCGAAGGGGGATAACGAAGCCGCGTTCATTCGATGATTTAATCCGGAATCAGCATTAGCCCTTGTTACATTAAACAGAGTAAATAACGACTTCGAAAACTCTTGGATGATGCCCCATGATCCTGATTCTTATCTTACACTCAAATCAGGATTCAGAATTCTGAACTGAGTTAGGGTTTCATCCCGTACAATTTTGCATATTCTAACTCTGAAACATAATGTATACACTATACATGTAAAAGTACACAAAACAAAAACCTTTTCCTACAGGGAAAACTTCGAAACAAAAAAAAAATTCTCCGCTATTCCATACACTTAAACCAAAAACGTTCTTGACTTTAACACAGGAGATAACTTTAGTAAGAAAGAACTGATATTTTTTCGCAATTTCGAAATTTTCCCACAGTGATAGTCATCATACTAACAAGTAGATTCCCCCACTTTTGCATGTACACGCCGAAATCTGGGTGGCTTAAAAGCCGCGGACATCTAATTTTTAATTAAAAATGGCTTCTATTTTAACATAACATAACATTTGCATACAGGCACATACATTACTTCTGGCCCCACACTAGGATATCCTGTGTCGTGGGAACCAGAAACAACGACATCACAAACATGTAAACGTCCAAGACCTGGGGTTTTTTTTTCTTTTTTGTACCCAGCCGGGATTCGAACCCGGGACCTCTCGCATGGTATGCAGATGCACTACCGCTGCACTACGAGATTTTAAGTATAGACGTAAATTAAAAAAATATATCTCCGCCTATCACAACAATGACCCGCGGGCCCGCGACATGCACGCACTAACAATTATTCTAATAGATTCAAGATTGTATTGACATTTATATACTTTTTGGAGAGTGCCATTCCAAAAAAATCTTTATAGATTTTGTTAAGGCACGTTCATTTTGCTAAGGCTTGCAAAGCACCCAAAATTCATGGTGTATATTATTGCGGATTTTGTTACACCCTCTATACCCATGGGACGTACTAAGCCCGGCCTCTAAATCGGTGACCTAATCTCCCTGACCTCCACGTTGGCTAGTCTAGATAGATAGAGAACACTTTATTGTACACAAAAAAGGAAATATAGGTCTACAATGGAGGTGCCTAATACTAATAACCAAACATGACCGAAATTAACAATTTACGTTTCACGGCCTCAATGGTCCCACGGATGTGGAAAGTCTGAGGCAGTCAAATGCTTAGGGATCAGTCACATCCTAATCTGTGATTCTGATACATTGATGCGGACAATAGAGCACGCGCCACCACTCATGTCCCACGGAGAAGATCTTGTGCTCGGAGAAAAATCTTAGCTCAATGGACTTCAATGGTGGAATAGAATTTTCTTTCTTAATCTGTGTAAGCAGCTCTGAGTCTTTTTATTTTTAATTCATTATTTAAAAAGAAGTTTAGCAAGCTTTTGTTTTTTCAGCAAGTAAGTACCTACATTTGCATGAAACTTTTCACGTGTAACACGGATAATTAAAGAAAGGGGCTGGACAACTATTCGCCTCTCGCTCACATAATATAATATAGCCATCTATATTATGTGAGCAAGAGGCAAATAGTTTTTGATTCCCTTTTATAAATTAATCGTGCTATAACTGCTATCCTGCCGATTACGGCCGTCGTTATTCAATGTAGGTAATGTTCAATTTGACATTCACGTGTTAACTGCCGCATTTGATTACAGTATTGAGAGCAGCGCTGCGGTTCAGTCAATAAGCCTATTGTTGCGGCTCTGCCAATGGGAATATTTACTTTACGTGTCCATTAAATTGCTTAACATGTACCTACATAAATATTTTTGTATTTGTAAGCCTGTTAGTTCACGCTTACCATCAGTGCTAAGTATAATTCGGCACATTTGAATTTATTCCAATTATTAGATTAAAATTCTTTATGTGTATAACACTAGCAAACAAAATAAAGTAAAAGGCTTACATCTAACAACCTAATTTAATATAATATATATTACTTGTGAGATACATTGTGTTTTCATGCGATGGCCAAGTCAATCTATTTATATAAACATAAAAGATTTTTATATTGATATGGTCACTATAAGATGTTGTTAGGTTAGCTAATTAAGTAATAACTTAAGACAGAAGGACCCTTAAGTAGGGACTGAATAAATTAACTAACTTTGGATCTCACAACTTTTTACGGTAGAAGAACTGAGTTGCGAGACTTGGTTTTTTTACATTTATGTTTTTGATGGTTTATTATGTTGATTATCAATAAATTTCAATAAAAATTAATATTAAGTCTATTTTCGCTTAAATCTTCATTTTTATCGTAGTTATGGTATAAAGTATAGTATGAAACTCTTGAATAAAACGGATTTATATCAGGGGCCATGAATCACTAGCAAGTGAAGGATTCTAACACTCCCTACGGTCGTGATTCAGCAGTTAGAATCCTTCACTTGCTCGTGATTCATCTATGGCTCTCACTTTAAATCCGTCTTTTATTCACTAATTGCGTAATATAACTATTGATACTTGATCTAGCAAATGTTTAAGACAGCTGTGGTTTTTTCGCTATTTTAGTGTTAGTTAAAAGTTATTTTGTATAGACGAGTAGAACCCCTCCTTAATTAGTTAACCCCCATTAAGTTCTTCCGGACCTTCCTGCAACACACCGCATAGATATAAAGTTATCTAATTTCTTTGTGAAGCAATAGTACACAAACATTATTACCTCGTTCAGGTCGATTTATCACTTTGTCACACACCGATTACAAGAACCATTTATTAGATGTCCTAAGTGCCAGGACAGTCATAAGCTAATTACTTACTTGAAGTGGACCTGTGCTGGACAATCAATCAAAATGCTCGCTCTCTTATCGCTTCTCTACTTCAGTTCGCTCTCTGAATTCTTGGTAATTGATATAATATTTATTGAGCTACCTCCTAATGAATACTGAAGACCTGAGATAAAATAGAATTCAAATAAATATTTATTTCGCGACGCTTTAGTTTCGAGCTTGTTTTAAAAACCTCATTGCCATCCTCTGTTTCTTCTTTGTTTCTGATATTTCAGAAATAAAGAAAAAAATTATCTATAACTAGTAGTTTTTCTAATTACCTGTAAAAAATTGAATTCAAGTCACGTGGTACAAAAATGCTCCAAAGAAATCGGGTGTAAACTATGACGTCACACGCCGTATAATGTATGATAAACTTTTATCAATGTTTTAGTAACATCGTATTTTTATATTTTATGCAAAAATATAAATTTTACTAGGGCACTATCTACATATGTCGCGAAATAATGTTTTTATGTGTATACAACCCTACTAGAAAGCGTTTAGAATTTATTGAAAAATCGAAACCTAAAAAGATTGTTATTATTAGAGTAATATAATTTTTGACATTTTTCAACATCTAAAAAAAATGTGTGTATCTTTTATTAAGTGAACAACATTATTTTAAGTACTTTATATTATAAATACAATTTCATCCGGATCCAAACTTGAGTCAACTTTTTGGGCTGAAAAATGTAAACTGAAAGAAGCCGAACTGCCGGTTAAGCCGAGTAAAATGCAGTGTGTAATGTTTTTGTTCTAATAGTCCGAACAAGGGGCAGTAACCACCTACAGCTTTCAAATGTATGTAATCGCTGATAGTTTTTCATAATTTCGAAGTATTCCTCATGGTAAAACTTACAAGTTGTTCGTAAAGACGAGGGAAGACCAGTCATCTTGTCTATTCGACTATGCCCCGTGAAATTCTTTATTCTTTACTCTGAATCAATTTTCAGTTACAAATATTAATAGAAACGTTGAACTTCCAGATACCCTCTTAAGAAATATTTTAACAAAAACCACTACTAGCTCACAATAATTACAGTTAATTAAGAATCAATCAAGACACTACTTGTAGCCCTTACCGTTGCAAATAACTGACATAGGTACTTAACAAATTTAACATCCTATTAAATACCCGCTCTTTATCCCAATACAAACTTAGCCAGCAAACTTAAGTTGTTACTTACATGGCAGAAGCAACTGTCTTAGTACAAACTAGACCTGCTAATCCAGACGGCACAGTTCAGCCAATACTCGTCAAGGGAAACGCGACTTTATGTTGAACAGTTAGGGGTTGTTATTTATAAATCCGTGGGGCGTGTGTCAGAGTAGGTTATGAATGTCGGACAAAGCTAATCCGTAGTTAGCCCAGTGGGGAATCTTACAATTTGTCAAATGGTTTTACAGGCGGTGAGGGTACCGATTTATCTTGATACTTTATGAGGACCGCAGGAAAAACAGTGAATTTAATCACTTTATTCACAAACTTTTTCTTTAATATCTTCTATACTCATCCGACTTCTCAACCGAATTAGACACCGTGATGGCTTGAAAATGTCTCAATAATGACAAGTCACTTATCACTTTCAGCCAGACCACATGATCTGCCAAGCCTCGCACAATTCAAAGAGATGACTTTTTTTTCTCTTGAGCTTATACGAGAGCATGGTAAACTAGGCACCAAGATTGTAGTGGGATTAGGTCGTAGGTTTAAAAGATAGGATTTAGTACGGCCATAGGCCTTGTCAATACGAATAACTTTTATCAATACGAACAATCTTTACTGCGGAGAAAATTTCGAAGTATCGACCAATCTAACAGCTGTTTCATACATTTTAATGTCTGTTAATTTGTTTTTTGGTATTTCAACAGAGTAATAGTAGTTTATGTGACTGTCACATAATGAGTGTTATTAAAACACGAGCGAGATTTTAAAAAACGAGCCTTGGCGAGTTTTTTAATAGCATTGGCGAGTGTTTTAATACCAAGTTATGTGCAGTCTCATAAACTACTTTATCTACACTCATATCATAATCTTCAACAGACATTTTTAATCCAATAAATGAAATTTTTGAAACAAAATGGCGCAATTTCGACGAAAGTATCTTGACATTCAATCGTCTGCACTCAGTTTTGCGCGCGCAATTTTAGGTATTTTTAGTTGCACTTTTGGTACCACGAAAATGAAATTAGGTTTTTTATAGAGTCAACTTTTGACATTAAAAAAAAACTTAAGTTTTGTTCCGTGATCACAGCAACACTTTAAAAAAAATAACTGTAACATAAAGTGAAAAATCTGACCTTTAATGTAACTTTATATTACACTTTTTTTTAATTTTCTTTAAAGTTATGTATTGTTTAAAGCCTGTCAATATGTGTTTACCTTTGAATTCTTAATTTGAAGATTATGATATCATCATCATCATCATTATCAACCCATTATGTCCCCACCGAGGGGCACGATGATGATATGAGTGTAGATAAAAGAGTATTATTATTATTAAAATTCTTTATAGTACATATGGTGCTACATTACCGCACTAGTGCGATAATGAGCACTTTACGTGCCTATGTCGAAACTTCAAAGGGCCATATGTACTATAAAACGTTGTACGATACACGTGCGAATAGGTAATTCGTAACTCGTGTCGATATAAAACACTCCCTTCGGTCGTGTTTTAATTTATCGCCACTCGTTGCGAATTTCCTACTTTTCGCACTAGTATCGTAATGTACTATTATAGTACATATGGTGCTACATTACCGCACTAGTGCGATAATGAGCACTTTACGTGCCTATGTCGAAACTTCAAAGGGCCATATGTACTATAAAACGTTGTACGATACACGTGCGAATAGGTAATTCGTAACTCGTGTCGATATAAAACACTCCCTTCGGTCGTGTTTTAATCTATCGCCACTCGTTGCGAATTTCCTACTTTTCGCACTAGTATCGTAATGTACTATTATTGCACCAGGTGGATATTGTACAATCATCATCATTCAACCACAAGAAGTCCACTGCTGGACATAGGCCTCCTCCATGGATTTCCAAAAAGACCGGTTGGAAGCTGCTTGCATCCAGCGTCTTCCTGCCACTTGGATGAGGTCATCTGTCCATCTTGTGGCTGGTCGTCCTACGCTGCGCTTGCCGATATGTGGTCTCTATTCGAGAACTTTTCGGCTCCATCGGCCATCAGTTCTGCGTGCTATGTGCCCCGCCCACTGCCATTTCAACTTACTCATCTGCTGTGCTATGTCGACGACTTTCGTTCGTCTACGGATCTCATCATTTCTGATTCGATCTCGATATTGTACAATAGACGGACTTAATGCTATACATGTCGAACCTCGGTTTCATTGTTACATCGATACCTAAAAAAAAGTCTTTCGTTAATTGGTTCAAGGCTGTAATTGCAGTGCCGCTCAGCGAGATATGTAGCGGAAGCAAGGCCACCCTTGAATCCGATGCGGGATATAAATAAAAGGCAGCGTCTGAGGTCAGTTGCAAGCCGCAAACGCAAGGATAGTGATGTGTTCGTATATGGGGATCCTATTTTCAAAACACAGATTGAGCAAACAAGATACCGCGGTGTCGTTTAAATTGTATTGGCGTCAAGCGCGGCAAATATTTGTTCCTGACATTATGACCCAAAAGCAATTAGTGGGAAGAGGGATACTGAACTAGGCTGCCACAGTTTAGTAACACGACCAATCAATACAAAGACTTCTCGGTTTCTGCGCGATACTTATTGAATAAAAAAATACTTTATTTATAATACATTTGTCAGAAACCAGATTTGGTGGTGTTAGAACTGAAAAGTACTAACGGCAACATTAGCGTAGGTTCAAACACTTGAATCTCATTTATAGAATGAATGAAAATGTGGGGGGTGTATTAGCAAAGAGCAAGATAAAAAAATACCTGAAACCAGCGCGTGCATGCATGCAACGATTAATTAATGTCGATGAAGCGAAAAAGAGTGGCAGGTCTTTGGTCTCTGCCTACCCCTCCGGGATACCAGCGTGTGTTTATGTTATGAAGATCACGGACTTGCTATAAGATTTTATCGCAGGTAAGTGCCGCAAGTCCATCCACTTTCTTATAAAGAAAAAGTCATTGTGTATTTACCAGATGGATTATTATACAATATACACGCTGGGCGCTTCCATTTTTTTCCTTCTACCAAAAGTGCCCATAAATCAAGTGCAGCAAATTATTTGTCCAAGAGCCAGTATCACACCGATAACAGGAAAGGACTGACAAAGTAGTGCGGTACATCTTCCGGCTATCGTATCGGATGAAGGATTCCGTATCTCGATTGGCTTCGAGTATCGGGACCCAGCGTATGGTATGCCAAGCGACGATGTGGCGCCAAGCTTACTATTCACACACAACAATTGATAAGACATTTTCCGCTTTCGATCCCCCTAGCAAGGTCAAGACTGAGGCACACTGAGCACTTTACTAGCGAAAGCTCGTACAAATGCACTCTACGTAATTCAAAGTATTTGCACGGATATGAAGCTTATCATGAACGGTGATAACATAGTGGATACACCCGTAGCTTCACAATCCTTTACAATTCCCGATTTCGGGATGACACTGAATAAAAAAAAATATTGTTTATAAAATTTAATTTATTTCAAAGTTGACAAAGTCAAAGTCAAAAATTATTGACTATAAAAACAAAATGTTTACTTAATGAACGTCAAAGCTGTTAGTTTCACAATTAATAGATTATGCGGAGAAGAAGCTAACAAAGAAACTCCACATTTATTCTTTTCAAAACAGGTTTGCTTAATTAACAGAGTTTTCAACTTAAAGTTACACTACACTAGATACAATCGTTCCTGTTAACATTATTTAAATACCAGACATCCTTCTCTTCCAAATAATCCTTAATGTTATAATAGGTTTTTTTGCACAGAGTATGCTTAATACATTTTTTTAACCGCGTCGGTGGTAACTCTAATATATCTTGAGGATTCTTATTGTAGAACCGTACACAGTGCCCCATAAGGATGTATTAACTTTTGCAAGTCTAAAACGTGGAAATGACAATTTATGTTTCTAACATACATTATATTTTCATAAATGTAGTGACTTGCAACTGTTAAGATGTTAGTTTCTGTATAGAAATCCCTTAACGAGTCCCTACTACCTAGCTTGTAAATAAATAGGATCGCTCTCTTCTGTAAGATGAAGATCGTGTCAATGTCTGCTGCCCGACCCCACAGTAGTATGCCGTAGGACATAATACTATGGAAGTAAATAAAATAAACAAGCCTAGCAGTTGCAACGTCAGTGAGCTGTATTTGTAGTGTATAATGTATTTAATACAAAAATACAAATACAATTAGATGACACAGTGACAAAAGAATAATAGTAGGTACACACACCTAAAATTGGCAGAGGCTGTACAACACAAATTCAGAAGCCGTGTTGGATTTATATTCCCTAAACTGGGCATAAATTGTATCATGTCCCATAATGTTCCTCATAAGTTAGAAGTGCACCATGTACCGATGACGTCGTTTTCTAAGATACGTATTTGTGGTAACAGTGGCCCTTGCCACTCGGCCCTTTAAACATCGCGAAGAAAGCTGAATGCGGAGGTATTCACATACCTCAGCGCTCGTATAAGCTAATCTGCAGTGGGCACGCATGGTGATTAAGCCTCTTCATAAAATGACTCACAGAGCAAGTGGGAGTAGTGGAACAGATACACCGTGAATTTTGGGTGGTTTGATAGCCATATCAGCCTTAGCAATAGCTATCGAATACGCTACTTAGGTTTTTTAAAAAGGCACTTTACAAAAATGTCTCGATTCAATTTCGAATCTATTAGAACCTTTATTAGCCAGCCAGCCAGAGCGGTTCCATTCTCAGTGCGGACATGTACCTATGACTTTGCTTTCTAAATGTAAGAAATGTTTTAGAAATAAATATTTTTCATATTTTTCATTTTTTTTCATAACATTTGTGAAGTTATAGTAGCAATACCACTCGCTAACGGTGAAGGTAAACATCGTGAGGAAACCTGGGTGCCTGAGCTATTCACATACCTCAGCGCTTGAAATCACCAATCCGCGGTGGACACGCGTGGTGATTAAGCCCATACTCTCTCTGTGAGAGAAGGCCTGTGCCCTACAGTGGGACGTATATAGGCTGCTTATGCAGCCAGAGCGGTGCATGCGTGCCGCGTGTCCGCGGGTTATTGTTCTAATAGACGGAGAGGTGGTACTAATTTTTCGCGCATTATTTTAAACAAGATTTCTCAACTCGAAATCAGATTAATCAACTGAGTTTAAGATATTGAATGGAATCAGGCGTTACTTTGCGGAAATCCATAACAGCGTTAAAATGTGAAAATTACTTTGTTAAATTCCGCCAAAATTTTTAATTAGGCGGAATTTAGCAAAGTAATTTTCACATTTTAATGCAACTGAGTTTAAAAAAAATGTCTTTACTTAAAAGTAATAATCTAAATAGATCGCATTATAATTACTAATTACATAATTACCCAGATTTCATAGCCTGCTTATGTGTAGCTATCATCTGACAATGCATCGTCAAGCGTATCATGTGACAATATATCAAGCGATCGATACATACATCAGGTTCGTAGAGGCCACTGAAACTAAAGCACAGCTTTGTGCGGGCAAGCAATTCTCCTCACAAGTATGGATTCTATGTTGCTCTACATCCGGGGACGGGCTTAATCCCTCCCCTGTAGAAAGCATACTCACAGAAATATATCACAAAAGGGACTATTAAGTAACTGGCATTTGTTCGAGTTTTGTGGAGGTAATAATGAAATAAAGGTAATAATGAGCAGCAAAGCCTTTTACCAAAAATTGCTTAACTGTTCGGGTTGAGTTTACTCGCATGGAATTATATTTCAATGGTTGATGTTTGAATGGTTGATATTAAAATTACATCTATCTTAATTAATGTCGTTGTTGTTTTTAAACCGACAAAGAAATAATTAATGTTACTACATACATACATAAACTCACGCCTTTATCCCAGAGGGGTAGGCGAAGACCAGGGACTGCCACTTGCCACGAATGTTACTAAATTATAGAAAAAGTCGCTCGCAAAAGACACGTAGGCCGAAGATAGAAATCCTGAGTGGAGTGGAATCGCAAGTGCTGCCGAGATCTGCCGCCTAGCGCGAGACCGAGTTAAATTGCCAATCTTCGCCAGTCAGAGACGCACTGTAAGAATAAGAGGAAGAATTTTTTTTTAGAATATATATGTTCTTAATTTATCCAACTCTTAGGGCCGGTTTCTGAATTGAGAATTTCACTAAGTAAATACTTAAGTAACGTTCTGTCACGCTTTTTTCTAAAAAAATCGAAGAGACAGCACTACAGTTAACTATTTAATTAGCAAAATTCTCAGTTCAGAAACTGGCCTTTAGATTACCATAAATTACAAATGCTGACATATCAGTGCTAAGACCATAATATGTGTTGATTTACCAACAACATATAGGGCCGGTTTCTGAATTGAGAATTTCGATTGGTCGATATTGTGGCGGTCCCTGGTCTCTGCCTACCCGTCTGGGACACAGGCGTGAGTTTATGTATGTATGTATGTTACCAACAAAACCAAAGGAGCTATATGATTTTCCCACATTCCATTCGTCATGTTAACACCCGCATTGCTTTCGTACAAACACCGTGACTGCAGAGTGTGTAGGGTAAGTATTATTTTATCCCGATAACAAAGGCTGTCCGTAACAGGAATAGCAATAAAAGAAACCACCTCAGTCTGATTCGCTTTACCGCTCCTTTCTATTTGCGAAGCTTATTCAACGGCTTCGCTGCACATGTGGATTCCGGTACAAAACAAGTACATATAGATGATTCACTACAATTAAATTAATCATTGGCGACAACTAAGGTTCAATTACTAATATTAAAGCTCGTTTTAAAGTTACGTATAAAGCCAGCTGCTCGCCACTTCATTAAACTAATTCACATTATTATAATAAAATTGATTAATCATTATAATAGATTTGATATAATGATATAGATCATCATCATCATCATCATCAGCCATTTGACGCCTACTGCAGGACATAGGGCCTCCCTCATGGTTTTGCCATAATCGCCACGCTTGGTAAGAGGGTTGGCGATCGCAGTATGCGGTTGGAATCTCAGGAAGACGCTGCTGCCCGTCTCCTGGTAATTTATGTCCTTAGTCGCCTTATACAACATCCACGGAATGAACTGATATAGATTTATATGGATTGATATACATCATCATATCATAAGCAGCCTATATACGTCCCACTGTAGGGTACTGCCTTCTCTCAGAGAGAGGGAGAGATATAGATACTAGACTATATTAGCAAAAACCTGGGTTAGAAAAAACGCATTAACAAAGGGTACACTTCATTTTTAAAAAATACAAATTTATCTCAAAATTTTAATTTATGAAGTTTTTCAATACCAAATTGTTGCGACATGGTTCATTCAGAAAAATAATTTTATTTAACATTAAAGTCTTCGCAAGGAATCAAATTATTGTAAGTTAAAAAACTGATTCATTATTCTTATCTCATTATTTTATCCTGACTTAGTAGTACTTACAGATAACCCAAGTTTCTTGTTTTTTACACTAAGAAATTGGACCTGAATTGAAACGGTCTTTTTCGACATTGCAACTTTTTCTAAGCACTCTGGATCGAAGGTTGATTGCATAGGCTTCCCTCATGGTTTCCCAAGCTTCCCGGTCCTGTGCCGCCCGCATCCAGCGATACCCAAAAATAAAAACTTCCCGAGTAAAAAGGGGTGGCATTAATAGTAAATTGGTAGTTATTAGGTACGGCACGAAAGACTACACTCCAAGTTCCGTTTCGTTTAAAAGAGGAGTTTATACTCGCATTTCAAGAATGTTTTTAAATCTTCTTAGTCCGGATTCAGACGTTACATGTAACGCTCGTAGTGCCGTCCACACGCACGATTCGCATTGCATTACTCGTTACGTTCGATTACACTATACGTTACACGTGTCTGGATCCGGCTTTAGAGTTACGTCAACTGTTTCTTTTCTTATATCCGCCGAACGAAGGATGATATTTCACAAAATTGGCTATTTATAAAGGCAAGAGAGTCAATTTAAACCTAAATCTTCGCGCACCAATGTTACATTACCATTATTGATGGCGGCAACTTGTTGTTTCAGAGTCGCATCCATTGTGACTTGAACTTGTTCCGTACTCAATCGAAAATCTCGACCTTTGTCTTTCGTATGCTCAAAAACAATATCGCCAGTCATGATCAGAAACAGAATAGCTCGTGACCAAAGCAAAGCGTGTAAGTATCAAACTTTGAGATGAAACACCTGATATTTTTTAGCGATTCAAGCATGAAACTTGGTGGCGGTGGCAGTGGCGGTGGCGGTGGCGGTTGTGGTGGCGTCCATATAAATACTGTAACGGTGTAAACCTCTTTCGTCCTCTCACTCTAGATTTATTTTGGATTTTCATCGCTACTTAATCTTTTGACGAGACATTATCAATGACAACGACCTACTTGCAAATTATTTTTTATCCTATTTTTATTTTGTTTTTCTATTATTCCGAAATAAAACCACGGTTTTGGAGGATGTATATAATTTATAACAATCTATAATTTACCTACACCCTCATAATACTACTGCAGTAAACGGCGTATGTATGGACCGCCACCGCCACCACCAACGCGTTGGTGTATTTCATCCATTAGACCCAATAAATTAGCAGATTAACCCCCTTAAGTTCTAACGGACCTATGTACAACACTCTGTATAAGTAAGATAGGTAATTTCCTCAATGAATGAAATTCTTGGTTGAGTAAGGAACCGATCGTGTAGGGTTTAATGGAATGCGTCATTATCGTTAGGGATCGGTGACAGTATTATAGAGTTTTTAACTAACTCGCCCCAGTTTAATCAGTTTACCAGTCATTGAAAACTAATTTAACATCCAATGACTTTTAGCCAAATTCATTAGCTGCATGATTACAGAGCGATCTGCAAGGTGCATACAGGCATAGCCGCCGTCAGACCGCCCAATCTTGCGAAGCTCATAGATATTGCTGACGTGTTATACATCAGTGAAGATAATGGCTTGTTGATTATGGAAGGATAAACAAACAGTCACGGTGAGTCTGATCTACCATAGTAAGGAAAATAGATAGGCTCAACACCAATCTAATAAATAAAAATCTTATGTCACAGTATTTGTTATCGAAACGGCTACACCGATTTTTATGATTTTTTTGTGTATATTTGGTGGGTCTGAGAATAGTTCGTAGGCTAGTTAATATGGCAAAACAACGTTTGCCGGGTCAGCTAGTAATTTTATATGGCTCTTGTTACGAGTACGTATTAAATACTTTTTATAGGTACGTTTTTTGAGAAATCTGAAACGCACAATTAAAATTCCAACAATTCATCTCTTCTTGGAAATTAGAGTATTCACTCCGATCTCGAAGACTTAACAAGCTCTCACGCTACGAGGAAATGCTACAGATACGTGGCTACGAGCTACGAAATCGTAGTACATCCTCGTAGTCACGTAGCATGGTTTGCGAAGTAGCTAGTACCATGATGGAATGTTTTCTCAAGAAGTCCATAGTCCACCGAGTTACCTTGGATAGAAACAGACAAACAGACCAGACCCTTCGGTCTCATATGCAGTTAATAGAGCGTGAAGATAAATCGCGAGGCAGGTGCCAGTAAATAAGAATATTTCGAGAGTCTCCGCTTCACACTAAATTTAGACTCATGCCGTCAAAGGAAAGAAGTTATTTTTATACTACGAAAACTTTACTCTGATCTCTGCCTCACGTGATGGTGAGCGACCATGGGGCTTACAAAGATAAGGTAAATGTTGTTTTTATTTTTACCCAACTGCGTTAGAAACCAGAAAGAGAGTAGTATGATGTGTAGCCCGTATGTATTTATGTCTAATTCATAGTCTTTCATAACTTCTTTATTAATTCTCAGACTTTGACAAATTAGATCTCTCTCGATCGATTTGTCATAATTTTGCGGGTGTGTGTGCCACGTTTTATTATATCAGCACAAATCCGACAAAACAAAACGAAAACGTTATCAACTGGTGGAACCCAAATTCAACACTACCTAGGGTAATGCCGCCTGCTTCGTAATAATATATATATATATATATATATATATATATATATATATATATATATATATATATATATATATATATATATATATATAGTAATCTCTGTGTACAATAAAGAATATTCTATCTATCTATCTATCTAACACTCAGCAGTCGAGCTTTTTTGTTATTTCAGTTTTTTATCTACTTATGTCAATTAACAATCAAGAAATTAACAATTTCATTGCCAAAATAATCTTAATGGATTAGCATTTTTCAAATCAGTTATAGTTTGTCGTAAACAGGTTAACCTGTTATGTTACGGCCTGAAAAAGGACAATTAAAAACCATTGCTATGGTAGTCCGATCGGGCTGTTTACAATTCTACGGATTACGTCACGGTGAGTCTTGTCTAGTAGTGAGGTTTATTGTTGACTAAAATGATCTCGTCTGAAACATTTTAGGTAAACTTTTATTAATAAACGGAGCTAAGTCGGCATCAGCTAGGCCAGAATTGATTTTGACATTTAATTTTGTAGGTCAACGGGGTAGTCCCGCTGCAATCAGAGCAGGATATATTTATGAAGAAGCTGTCCAGCAGCATTTGTAACAAAGGCTACATTTAGACGTGGCCAAATTCAACATGACACTTTCAAGATGTTCATTTGTAAAATTACTTTTAACTTAACTTCGGATTTACTTCCCGAATTGAGTTCCCGACATAAATAAGCTCTGTGAATAAAAGCAAAGCTTGGCTGCACTGTTCCGACAAATAAGTAAGGGAATAAGCAATTCTTACGAAACCTGTTTCAGTTACAAATTATTTAGTTATCCTTAATCGTGTTAACATTAGTGATAGAGCTCTTTTTTTACGTATACATATGTATTAGGAGGAACTTGCTCTTTTTAAGTAAATATAAACAAAACCAAAGTATGGGACTTGGCATGTAGCTGGTTGACTGATAGAAAATGCTATTAGCATTAAGTCCACCTTTTGTACGCTGTCTTTGTTTTATTATGTAGAAAACTTTCTTCTAAATATTGTTCATCCAAAAAGGGGGACCCCAGACCCCGTTTGAGACCAAGGCAAGTGATTTCGTCCAGTGAACGTTATTATTATTTTTAAATTATGTATAAAAATATCTAAAACTAAACAAGGTAAACCAATTTCAGTGAAATAAATGGTTTCTTTCTTTTATTCTTCTTTAAATATTTCAACAAATAATTTGTCTACTTGCCAAGAAATGGCGCTGCTTTTCTCTTAGCGCACAATAAAATAGAGACAACTTCGTAATGACCATAATCTCGCCTGCGTTACATGGCTAAAATCTTATTTCAACAAAGTCTTTTAGGCAATTCAAATAAAGACAATGTGAAGCACTTCAGTAACTTTCCTACTTCTAATCATAAGCCAGATCTACTTAGATTGCTTTTGGGAGCAGCTGTAGGTAGCCAGCGTAAAATGACCTCTCTCCTATCGTATTTGTGATAGTTTTTAGAGCAGTGAGTCACAGATTAAGGACCTTGATCATCTGGTCGCTCCGTAGGGGTCTTGACACCAGTGGATATTTGCCGAGTTTATTCCTATCTTTATAGTTCTAATTACAAGAGTTTAATCGATGAATGTAGAGAAACTATATGATGAAAGTACTATAGAAATATCATTAGTTAATAAGTGGTTAGTAAGAAACATTTTATGTGACGAAACAAAATAAAATCTATATAAACTTGTAAAAACAGAATCTGTAGAATTTTCAAACCTAAGCAGGGTGGACCAAATTAACTAAAATCCCGTCTTTCGAGGTTAAATATTCAACAGACTCATCTAGGTCTTGTTCTTTTTATAATAATTTATAACCTATGAATGATTTCGGTGTGGCGCCGGATTAAGAATTGCGTCACTCCATTTATTTCCGTGCATGTCGTAGAAGGCAACTAAGGACATACATTACCAGGAGACGGGCAGCAGGGTCTTCCTGAGATTTCAACAGCATACTGCGATCGCCAACCCGCCTGCCAAGCGTGGGGATTATGGAAAAACCCTTCATGGTTAGGAAAACCATGAAGGAAGCCTGTGTTCTGCAGTGGGCGTCGAGTGGCTGATGATGGATGATGACAGAATCCTCTTATTATTTTCCCTCCTAACCAATCGCCAACTAGATTACCGCGCCCTCGCCTTGTTCCCTGTTTAATCTGACAGTATCGACATCCAATTCCTGAAGTATTACTGAGATTATAGATGGATAAAATATAGAATATTCTTTGTATAAATTTCTTAGGCCCTGAACTCACTTGCGGGCACTTACCCTGTTGAATGGAATGAAAAAAACTTGTATCGCCAGTGTGCAAGCTTTATTCGGTACTTGTTTGTACATTCAAAAAATGCGGACATATTATTTATGTAACGGTTTCATTACATCGGACCTGTCTGAGGACACAGTGAGTGTTGTGTGTCGGCCTGCTACGCTATGTCTGTTTTTAGAGGGGATTTTTGGCGAAGTGAAATAAATAGATATTAATTAATAATCACAGTAAGGCCGCCAATTGTACTGTATTTTTGTAAACATTTCATGTTTGTGTTTTTCCTGGTACAACAAAGAATATTCTTATCTTATCTTAATGATATAAGTATACTGATTTTGAATATAATAGTTAATGTTATTAACCTACAGTAAAATTATAAATTGTAAAATTTACTAAATACGAAAAAAAATTTAAACGAGAAATAGATGCAAAAAATATTATTATTGACCAAACAACACTACGTTTATAAACTTCGATACAAAATCTAAAGAAGACGCTTTGCTGCAAAATAACGATATTTGCGAACAGCTTAACGCTAAAAGGTTTTTAATGCCACCTAATTCTGCCCAAAAACGGTCAAACAATATTGTTTTACGCTAAATAAGAGCAACATCGAAAACCTACCGAGTACCGGCGGAGGAGCCTAAGTTTATTCCTACCAAATCCCTTCAGTTCCCTTATAAATGAATATGGATAAAGCAATCAATTACAAATCAAAGTCTGCTTAGAACAGCTGGCGCAGTTATCGTGAACAAAACTGAACGATAAAATCACTGGAATAAGAGTCAAAGGGACATTTGAACCCGTTTGCATTTTTATAATATGTAATTTGTTTAACAAAAGTTTCAAATCAGTAGAACACAATATCTTAGCTCCCTTTGTTTTTATACGATAACTAGCTGACTCAGTATTAATTAGCCTACGACCTATTTTCAGACCTACCAAATATACACAAAAATTTATTAAAAATCAGTGAAGCCGTTTCGGAGAAAATCGATAACAAACACTGTGACACGAGATTTTTATATATTAAATGTAACCTCACAGAGTATCGTATACCAGATATTTCGGTCCAAGAAACCTTATCGAATTATTAAGCTTTCATTTAGAAAACATAACATAACATAAACTCACGCCTGTATCCCAGAGGGGTAGGCAGAGACCAGGGACTGCCACTTGCTACGATCCTGACAGATCACTTTCGCTTCCTCAACATTCATTAGTCGTTGCATGCACGCCGGTTTCGGGTAGAAAACTTATTTGAAATTGAAACAAATTGGAACGCGCAGTGTTTAAAACAACGAGAAATCAAACAAGATACTCGTAGCGCTGATTTAAATAATAATACTATTAATTAAAGAAAGGTACCGGCCAACTATTTCCCTTTCGCTATACAATATATATTGTGGGAGCGAGAAACATATAGATATTTAGTTCCATTCTATAAAAGTGCTAAATATTTATATCCCAAAAATATATTTATATTAATATCCCAAAAAAAAATGTATTAAAAACGACAACATGGATCTGTTCACCGATAGCATTTCCGATATTCGCAAAGTAATAACTTCTTAGTTTTGTGACTCGGTGTAGGAAGGTTTCATTACCGATACAACTTATTATCATGGGTGCCACTCTCCTTCTTTTATTTTTTGTGGATGTAGTTACTGATTCTGGAGTTTTGTGTGCTGATTTTCTGTCCGTGAACACTTTCATTAGTACAAAATGTCAGCGAATAGAGGACTCAAAGGTGGTCTATAAATACTGAACAATCGGGAAGTCCGAGTCATACTTTGCCACCAAGCGAAACGTTAAACTAAAAAAAAATCAGCTGTTCCATATTAAAGTTACCAAACCATTACCCACAGTATTTGTAGAAACAGGTTTTATTTATCTTTACATTACAATTCCATTTCCTTCCGCGGATGTCGTAGAAGGCGACTAAGGAAATAAATTACCAGGAGACGTGCAGCAGCGTCTTCCTGAGATTTCAACTTCATACTGCGATCGCCAACCCGCTTGCCAAGCGTGGCGGTTATGGCAAAACCGCTCATGGTTAGGAAAACCATAAGGGAGGCCTATGTCCTGCAGTGGACGTCAAATGGCCGATGATGATGATGATATTACAATTGGTGTGTTTTGACGAGTTTCAAATCACATTTTCCCCATTTTGGGATAGACACGAGATTGTATGTGCGACTAGGGTGTGAGATTATATTTGTCAAGAGTTTAAAATTTTCTTATTTTCTGTGGGTTCGAATCCCGACATGTACCAATGACTTTGTTTTCTAAGTTACGTATATTTGCAAAGTTTTAGTAGCCATACCAGTCCTTAACAGTGAAGGAGAACACCGTGTGGAAACCTGAGTGTCTGAGGTGTTCACATACCTCAGCGCTTGAAATTGTCAAACCGCGGTGGGAACGTGTGATAATCCAGCCCATACTCTTTCTCTCTGAGAGAAGACCTGTGCCCTGCAGTAGGACCTATACAGGCTAAAAAAAACTTAAGTTGCAAACATCTATTTGTGACGGACAAAGTGTTTAATATATGCTTAATATATGATATGCTTATTACAAACTAAATTGAATCGTTGAGTTTCCGACAGTTACCAAATTGCTCTACAGCTTTTGAACTTGTTATCAAACATTTTGCTGTAAATCATACTCATAAAACACGTCTATTATATGACGAAATCGCTTTAATTTTATACAACTTATGCTCTTTCCAGATAATTTTGAAGAGATTTATTAAATTCTTTCAAAGATGAGTGTCCAAACTTTTATACTGAACCTATAATTTATGCCCTCTAATCTCATGTACTGAAGTGTCTCGAAATTCCGAGGTTGTATATTAAAAAATAAATGTTCTTTCTTAATATTTTCTTGAAGATATTCTGTTTTCATAAATTATGGAGATAACATCTACAAGTGTCGGGCTCTTCTAATTAAGAAGCCTTGAGGATTCCAACTTGCAAGTCACTACGCAAAATAACAATATACATAAGCAGCCTATATACGTCCCACTGTAGGGCACATGTCTTCTCTCAGGGAGAGAGTATGGGCTTAATCAACACGCGTGCCCACCGCGGATTGGCGATTTCAAGCGCTGAGGTATGTCAATAGCTCTGACACTCAGGTTCCCTCACGATGTCTTCCTTCACGGTTAGCGAGTGGTATTGCTACTATAACTTCAAAAATGTACATAACTTAGAAAACACAATCGAACCTGGGTCTCTCACTTCCGAGTCCAATGTCCTACCCACTAGGCTTCCACCGCATCCCCAATATGCTACATAACAACGAATTTAGTCCAGTCGTCTCAAAGTTGAGCCATTGGACGTAACAAATGCTGAGGTATGTAAATACCTCAGACACTTGGGTTTCCTCACGATGTTTTCCTTCACAGTTAGCGAATGGTATTGCTGCTACAATATCTTATTTAATTATTTAAAAATTATTAAAATCATGTTTTAGTGGTCATCACCAACATGTGGACTATTTTATTTTTCGTTTTTTTCGGTCATCCAGGTTATGTATTAGAACGTTTAAACTCGCTTGCAAATAGTATAAAAGTCTCGCATGAACGTATTTGCGAGCAAACTCTATCCAACCTAAACACTTTTTGAATAAAAATGCGTGATTGTGCGGCTAGCCCTATTCTAAGGAGACAAAATAAACCCGGTCATAACAAGGGTCTTGACGAAAGATCCCGGCTTATGTCACCGAGCTACACAACTTTACCATTAACTTGGCTTATTGTATCGCCCTTCGTATCCCTTACCAGTTAAATCGGTGTACAGGTGCCTAGCCAAGTTCTCCAAGTCCACACAGACAATTTTAAATTACATACCAGGCTTTGTAAAGTTTTTCATTTGGACCGTATTGGAATATTCAACGTCAATTCCCTTAAAGACTGAAAAACTTTCCAAGTACGGTCATTTATTTAATAATCATACAATATTTTTCTGTACATTTCAATATGCTAGTAATATCATATAGTCAAACTTGGTACGATTTCTACATATTTGTTTTTGCGCTTTAATTTTCGCCTACTTCATTTCTTCTTTCATCATCATCATCATCAGCCACTCGACTCCCACTGCAGGACACAGGCCTCCCTCATGGTTTTCCTAACTATACTTGCGCCATATTCGATAAAGAATAAATGTAAACAAAGCAATTTAGGGTCATCACAAAGCGAGCTAAAAAAATACAGTATACTTTTGGTATTATTGATTTGATTACAGCATTTTACACAGTAATATTGATAGGTTTATTATTTTCACAACACATTTCACATAAATCAGTCATAGAACTTCGCTAAAACAGTAAATAAGCGAAAATAAAAAATAAAATAATTTATAGTCAAACGTGAAAACCCTACAAAATATTTGACATTGCTAAAATTCAGATGTTACAAACATTAATTTCATTTAAAGTAACTCTGCATGGCAAAAGTGTATTAACCACGTGATTAAAGAAGAAAGAAAAATGGCAGAACTTGATAGAATAACTGATAGCGTAATAGATGAGTTTATAATTCAAGTGACAAGGGAGACAAGTTCTTCATGCCTATCAAGTTCTGCCAGTACCGAAGACAATTAAGTCTGGTCAAACGTCAAGCTGCCCGTGTTCAAAGCATTAATAAATGATTGACTCATAAAACAAAGTTACATTTTTCAATTACTATTACTATCCTATATACATGTGATTAATTGGTTATTATTATACATAATTACTGGCCCGATGGCGCATTTAGTAGTGTTCCTACCGTATGCGCGAGGTGTTTTGGGCTCGATTCCCATTCAGGACAAACATTCGTGGTATGAACATTTCTATTTGTTCTGTTTGGATGTGAATATATCAATTCAAGTATATATTTTTGTAGTTCCACTGTTGAGTTTGATATCTCGTAACACAAGTGCTTAAGCTACTTATCTCGGAATCAGAGCAATGTACCTATATGATGCGATATTTATTAATTTATTTCATAACCAGCCAGTGATAAAAATAGGTTAGGTTAGATATTTAACATTTATAATTACTTTGGCCGGTCATTATTACTACAGAATACATAATAGTATTTCATAATGACTGCATTTATCACAAGTAAAGCAAAAGTAGTTTAGATTTGTCTACGTATTGCAGTGAATGTTGATGAAGCAAAAGTGATCTGTCAGGGTCGTCAGGGAGCCCCTGGTCTCTGCCTACCCCTCTGAGATACAGGCGTGAGATTATATATGTCTGTATGCATGCAGTGATTTTTATTATTCAAACAATTTTTTTTATTACAAATCAATACTGTTTGTTTCATAGAAAAAGGTTGTCAGTATATGCATGTCATTGGTTGCTAGGCAACGCTTTGTTATTAAACATTCTTTATCGAATTTGGCCCAACTATATGAAGGGCTTTGCCATGATCACCACGCTTGGCAGGCGGGTTGGCGATCGCAGTATGCGGTTGGAATCTCAGGAAGACGCTGCTGCCCGTCTCCTGGTAACGTATTTCCTTAGTCGCCTTCTTCTTTGAGGAATATATTTGTGAAGTTTCTATTAGGTTACAAGTAACAGTTTTTGATTTCGTCGCCAGGACCACTTTTCATAAAACTTAAAGGCGGTGGTAGCCTAGTGGGTAGAACATTGGACTCGGAAGCGAGAGACCCAGGTTCGATTCCCAGTGCGGGCATGTACCTATGACTTTGTTTTCTAAGTTATGTACATTTGTGAAGTTATAGTAGCAATATCACTCGCTAACCGTCAAGGAAAACATCGTGAGGAAACCTGAGTGTCTCAGCTATTCACATACCTCAGAGCTTGAAATCGCCAAGCCGCGGTGGGCACGCGTGGCGATTAAGCCTATACTCTTTCACTGAGAGAAAGCCTGTGCCCTACAGTGGGACGTATGTAAGCTGCTTAAGATAGGCTTGTTATGACAATTCGATATTATTATACAGTGCGTAACCGAATCCTATTAATCAGTATACTGATTAATCTCTGGGTTAATCGGCTATACAATGCAGGTACATCGAATTGTCATAGTAAACCATGAATTGCAGTTTTACGAAACGAAATTATAAAACAGTTATTTAGAAAAAATAATCTTTATGATGAAGCCTTTCGATCGGTATGATAAAGCTACAGGGTAATTTTGTTTCTCGTGTAGCGGGCTCGATTCCCGGTTCAACCATGTAATTATTTGAAAATCTATGAATGCAGTTTAAATTGTTTTTTAAATTAAAACAATGTCTTCTTTTAGTAAAATGTTCCATCTACAATATTCAAGGTACTTTCCCTCCATGTGGCATAGACGTGGAACGCCCTGTACCTACAGTCAAGTGACACTGCAAATAATAAAATGTCAAAAATATATGGGTGGAATTTGTTTTAAATGCAGTACTAGAGTCAACAATTTTTAGGTCCTTAGGTAAAACATGTCTCTGCCTACCCCTCTGGGATACCGACGTAAGATTATGTATATATGTATGTCAAGAGAAAGCAGATATCGTGACCTTCCACGCCATGAAAGATACGTACACGAGTTAGGATGGAGTCATCAGATTCGATGCCAATAATGCGAGCACGTTAAATGGGGACTTGCATCGAACTTACGAGTAGATTGAAGTGACATTGTTTTTTATGCTTTTATACCATAGGAAAGCTCAGAAATAAATAGAACCATATTTTTTTTTTAATTACGTTTTCTGTATGGGAGCCTCCTTAAATATTTATTTTATTCTGTTTTTAGTATGTCTTGTTATAGCGGCAACAGAAATACATCGTCTGTGAAAATTTCAACTGTCTAGCTATCACGGTTCATGAGATACTGCCTGGCGACAGACAGACAGACAAACAAACAAACAAACAGACAGACAAAAAAACAGACGGACAGTGGAGTCTTAGTAATAGGGTCCCTTACCCTTTGGGCATAGAACTTTAATTGGATTAAAACATTTTTTGTGCAAGTTCTCCATAACAATACAACGGAACTCCAGAACTCCAACTGACTCCAAGTCGCTCTTGACCGGTTTTTCCCGTGCAGTACGTGCCCCGGGTTAGATCCCGGGTATAAATTGGATATGCCGCAAATCCTCTGGCTCAGGGCGATAAGAAAGGCCGCCGCCAGCTCAACATAGGTCTTTTGTTGAGAGGTGAGAGTTGAATCTTGCGAGTAAGACGCAAGAAACTTCACTCGTAAATACGATTAATAGAGTAAATATACGTATAAAATGATTTCAATGGATCTATCTATCTGAATAGAACCCACTGCTGGGCGTAGGTCTCTTTATCTCCAACTCTTTCTATTACGCCAACCCCCTCGGTCCCCTGCTAATCTCGTCCATTGCTTTCTAACGGGTGTAGTAATATCATCGACCCATCGGGTCGCTGGTCTGGCGATCCTACACCCAATTTTGGAAACTACCTACTTGGTTAATCATGTGCCAAACGTCTTTGGCTTTGGTCTTTTGCCAAATTGGCATAATTTGCGTTGCACACACGATCGATAAGTGAAATGCTTTGTAATAATTTGAGTATAATTCCGTAGGTAATTAATTTGCATCATCATCATCATCATCATCAGCCATTTAACGCCCACTGCAGGACATAGGCCTCCTTTGTGGTTCTCATAACCATGAAGGGTTTTGAAAGAAAGAAAGAGGATATTTATTTTAATTTTTAATTTATTTAAGTTTTGCCATAATCGCCACGCTTGGCAGGCGGGTTGGCGATCGCAGTACGCGGTTGGATTCTCAGGAAGACGCTGCTGCCCATCTCCTGGTAATTGATTTCCTTAGTCGCATTCTACGACATCCACGGAAGGAAATGGAGTGACGCTATTCTTAATCCGGTGCCACACGGAATTAATTTGCATGTCAGCAGCATAAACTTGTATGTCCCGTGAGGAGTAATTTTTGAACTCAGCGCTCTACCTATATCGTCCGTATTTAACAAAACTCATGAGGTAGAATCATGGTTTTGGTCAACGGTCGTATTGACAGAAATGTCATGTTTTGCTTGAGTAATGCAAATTTGAAACTATTTGTGTTACATTTGATTGGCCACAGCCTCACCGACGTGACACACGTGTACTTGCTGCTTCAAACGTAAAGTTCCCTTCTCGGCAAAAGACCTACAGTAAATCTTACACTTTTTCTTACGATTTCTGTGTTTCTATTTGAGGAGATCACTGGCTCTAGGGATGCAGTTTATTATATTCAAGATTTTATACCAAATTGGCACATGAGTCACATGGAGAACAGAAGGGACAAAGGTGGCCTTTGCTACACTTGTATTTTTTGTAATACTACAATATGTATGTTTCCCAAGTATTTTCGACATACCTGCTTTTACTTTTACGCCGACCTGCATGAGAATACCAGTTTGGACAATGAAAAACTAATATCTACACATACACGTTCTAATTCGAAATACTTTGACTAATACAGGCTAACCGTATTTGTATCAGTATTCCTTTTCATGCACAGTATAATTGTCAATATAGCATAAAAAAAATATTCCTTCGTGTGTCACGGACTGTACCGTTAACCGGATCAAATAACAATTTCCATCTCCATTTTCCAGCACTTCTAAATCTAACCCCACAAATAAGCCGTAGAGTTTATAACATCATTGGGAACACCCACCTGTCCAACTATTCCAACCGGAAATAACCTAATATACGCTGTCTGTCTACACCATCTCAACCATATTGTGGCCACAGTTAGGAACTAAGATTCTCGGAAGCGATAGAGACGCTACGTAGTTTTCACTGCCCGCAATATGGCAGTGTCGATTTATCGCTTGATCGATTTATCGCCCCCGAAACCATCTGCATACTAAATCTTATATATATATATATATATATATATAGCGACGTTGCAGCTGCCGTGGTCACGGGTGGACTGAATACAATTATTGTAGTGAGGGTAGGTGGTCTACCTTCAAGTCACTCCTAGTTTTCCGCAGCGGGCCGACACACAACACTCACTGCGTCCACAGACAGGAATAATTTAACATCGCACATGAGAATTCGTTTTTTCATGTACCGTATGGCAATGAGCTATAATACATCTATCTAGCCCATTAAAAAAGGCCACTCTTGTGCATAGCCCTCTCGCCGGTCACGCCTGGGGAATTGTGACTTTATGTTTTATTTTTCAACATAGTCCATTATAATCGTTACACGCACATTTATATAGCAATATACTATAACTTACTCTCCAACAGTGGTCTTGAACATCAAAAAGTGAAATCGGTAGAGTATCCCACAAATATTGGTATATTTGTAATCTTAATTGGTATAGTAAAGAAAACTTACAATTCTTACAACAGGCATTTCGTATTTATCAACACGGGGAGCTCCTAAAATGTAGAATAACAATTGTACGAGAGAGACACCAATATTGAAAGTAGAATATTGTTCACTATCGAAAACATTCTTCAACAAAAACCTCTCTCAAGGTCGCATAGGAAAAAACGTACGAAAATACACGAAACAAAAACAGTTTATAAAAGTAAAATCGTGTAAAAATCCTTATATTTTGGTAGAATATTGAGAATAATTTATTCATTTATGAGTAAAAATATAAAGGGTCTTAAATATACAATAGTTCATTCCATGTTCTACCCACGACGGGCGTATAATACTCGTGCAGAGACCCCATATCGGTGGAAATACCAAAAAAATCACTACTCCCCCGCTTAAAATAGTGTGCCGGTGACAATCGCGCGATTAAAGGGCCCGAGACGCGAGCCCGCGGCGCGGCGTCTAATTCGCTCGGCAGAGCCGCGCTCCCTTAACGACCCTCCGCTAGATTGGCGTGTTTACCTTGCCAGGCTCTTTGCTTCTTTCAGAGAAAAGGGCATATAGACATAATCGACAACAGTTCACATCTTAGGCTGGCCTGCGAAAACGTTATGTAACAGCACTATCTATCTGTTTATCCAGGGGTAAGCTCTATCCAGTGGATAAGTCCAAAAACGTCGTGCACCGTCACATTTGCGAAACTAACTATAGATAAATTGTATTACGGACAGCCCTCTTAATCAGCTGTCATTCGTTTATCCCTGGATACGTATTTACTCACTAATCCAGTGACTTAGCGCAAGTCGCCCTTAGTTGCAAAGTTGCCCGTACGCAACTGAGAAGAGTACTCTGTGCACTCTTCTCAGTTGCGCATTGAACAGGTTCTGGCCAGTTAGTATATCCTGACTGTTTTTTTGAGCTATGGTAACGGAGCGGTAGAACACCGGCTTTTCGTTCGGGGGGTCGTGAGTTCGAATCCTGGCAGGTACCAATGACTTTGTTTTCTAAGTTACGTACATTTGTGAACTTATAGTAACAATACTACTCGTTAACGGTGAAGGAAAAAATTTGAGGAAACCCTAGTATCTGAGGTATTTACATACCTCAGTACTTGCTACATAAAATGGCCGAACTATGAGGCTTATTGCGGAAATCTGCAGTTAAACTAGAACTAGAGCTGACTGTTTATTTTGTGGGAGGAGGTCCGAATAATTCTTACTTTTCCATCCTTCGTCCTTATTTTTCTCGTTTGGAGTTAAGAGTGGCCAGAAAGTGATTTACGCTAGATAACTAAACAGTCTCTTAAGAGAAGTGAGTCTTGCCTGTGATACTTGCATTCGAGAATCGCTTGATTTAATACGAGTTTTTGTCCAAATGTAAACAACCGCAGGCGAGAATCGAATGGCGAGTTTCCCCGTGGGATCTCCTTGTCCCATGGGGAAACTCTGTCACGTTACCGAGGGTTGTGTGAAGGCACAACCCTTGGTAACGGAAGCTAAAGAAATAAAAAGAAAGATTTAGAGATGTAAAAATGTAATCATCAAAACCCCCTAACCTATAATTAAACTAAAAACTTAATAATAATAAAAACATCAAAAATATGTACAAAAAGAAACCTTAGGTCCCAAAAGGGTAAGCAGATCGTGGAGGCAGGCCGTGGAGACGGACAGGCAAGTTGTGCAGGCAGGTCGTGGAGACGGGCAGGCAAGTCGTGGAGTCAGGCCGTGGAGACGGACAGGTAAGTTGCAGAGACAGACCGTGAAGACGGGCAGGCAAATCGAGGAATCAGGCCGTGGAGACGGACAGGTAAGTTGTGGAGACAGGCCGTGGAGAGGTAGACAGGAACTCAGGTAACTCAGGTAGGTCTCACAAGTAAGACTCAGGTAAGACTCTTCAAGTAGGACTCAGGTAACTCTTCAAGTAGGACTCAGGTAACTCTCCAAGTAGGACTCAGGTAACTCTTCAAGTAGGACTCAAGTAAGATTCTTCAAGTAGGACTCAAGTGAGACTCAAGTAGGGCTCAAGTAAGACTCTCAAGTAGGACTCAAGTGAGACTGACGGGGACAGCCTTCTTGCGCGGCTTTTATACCCCAAAAGTAGTTCGATTCTAATATTCAAATTTGATCTGAATTTGCGTCAGAATTCTTCTGGAAGTTTCTGGATCCTGTTCCAAATCCATAATTTCGAATTCTAGATCTTCTTTCTCTTTCTTGGATTAAATTCATAATTTCGATTTGGAATGCGGGTAGTCTTCTAGAAGTCTCCATAGGGCAGAAGTTTCTTTATTTGACCTTCTTAGTATGACGATTAAATGACATAATTTAGAAAAATAAAGAACAATATTCAAATAAAAGAAATATCTGACTAACAGTTGAATCGTTGACAGTAAAGCAAAATACAATATTTACAATGTGAAAAGTGGAAAAATAATTAGAAATACGTATTAGCTTTGAAATAATAGTGAACCAACCTTATGTTTTCGTTCGTGATACATGAAAGTGTTGTGAAATTGGATTTCAGTGGTTCAACTTGGACAAAACGTAAGTCTTTTTTGCATTGATAGAAAGAGTAGGGTGCTAGGCAATAGAATCGCGCTAGACGCGTAAGCTAAACCCTACAACTCGCCAAAATCTCCTTGTGTAACTTCCGCTTAATTGAGGCCCCTACGGGCATTGAAGCCGCGACCTCTGCGTTGATAGACTAGCAATTAAACTCAACTGTGAATATGAATGTTTACCCCTACGGTGTATGCGTGTGAGTTATAATAATTGTGCCTATCTGCTCTTCGTAATACTTCGTCGCAGCGCGTCACTGCTGTAAAGCAAAAGTTTCCATTCGCAATTATACCTGGAGCTCTATTTTTGAATCACTCGTATCGCGTCGAGCGCTCGATTTCTACTGATTTTCGTTCGACATCTGAAATTCCGTATTTTTGAATCACTCGACTGCAACGAATGGTCCTTACCACTCGTCTCGCATGGCGATCGGTAGATTAATTCTCAAAAAACGATAAATGTGTGTTGGTACTGTTTATCATTCTGAGTGTCAACAATCAAAAAGAGTCAAAGCAAATCCAGCAGTTTGTGTTTTTGTGCGGAATAAATTTTTTGTTTCAACATTTTTAGAACAAACACAAACCAAACTGACAGTATGTAGTGTTTTGTTTGTAACAAAAGACAAAGATTTTTTATTTAAACAGCCAATAAAACAAAGTGTTTTACGTTCCGTTTCTGTTACGGTAGTTTCCGGTTTTTTAATTTCTGCGTGGAATGGATAAACAATACAACAATACTTCAAATTGTACTGGCAACACTTCAGGCGAACGATTCAAAAATACGGAAAAACGACATCATGCGACTTAGAAGACGAGTGTGACTTAAGTCGCATTCGACGATACAATTTCATATGAGTGATTCAAAAATAGGTCTCCTGAGCGCTGACACTCAGGTATAATTTCGAATGGAAACTTTATCTGAATATGCGGAACGCCGATGCATCTACAACGCGAAAACAGGTACAAATGAAAGCAGGTCGACTGAACCCTGCTCTCATCCGCTGCGCTCAATATACTAAGCCATCAGTCGTTTTATCATCGTTCAACAGATTTATCTTGTCCTAAATTACCTAGGGTTATTTTTTGATGGCTTAGTGACAGTTGAAGACAAAAAGCATAAACATATTATAAACGCGACTGTTTGTACGAAAACGAAAATAAATTGCAAGTAAAATTTATCTTTATTGTCACAAAGACAAACGCATTTATAACTCCTATTTATTTTATGAGTTTGAAAAGGATTCTTTAGAAACCGGAAGTACGTCATGCACGGAAGTACATCATCAACTGAAATCTTACGAGCTGTCAGTTTCTAGTGATACCATGACTCGATACAAGAACTGTTTAAATAACCAAAACTAAAAATACTCCTGATCTGTGCAAAAGTAAAAGATTTATAACACGTATTTTTTAAGAAATATCGAGATTACAATATCTTGACGTTTTTTATTCAAAAATATTACACCTACTTTCAATCACAGGACAAACGAACGTTAGAAGGTCGAATTAGTAACACACTTATTCATAAAAATAGAAGAAATCAGTGAATATTATTAATTTAAAATTTATAGCATTATATTTACTGACCTCCTACGAAAGGATATAACCCCTCATGGTTATGAAAACCACGAATGAGGCCTATGCCCTGCATTGGACGTCAAATGGCTGATGATGATGATGATGATGATTTACTGACCTTATACCTTTAAAATTAAGTATGATTTGTAACGACTGTCGATATTTAGGGCAATGCCTATTGCGCCAGTCGAAACTCTACGCTAATAAGGTCAAGTCAAAAATGTTCCTGTACCGAGCTGCGTACAGTATGGCTTTCGAGATGAGTTCGGTACACTTTTCTAGGAGCCCAAACAATTGAAATATCATACACTGGGGAACGTATTGAATACGGAAACAATGGAGCGTCAAGCACATTCGTTCGGTGTTCGTCGCGTGGTTGCCGATCCCGCTTTGCGATTAGTATGAGAAAGGGACTGGATAACTACTTTTTTATACATTTAAAGTGTCTAAACACAATTATTTATTTTAGTAAACTATTAAATTATTATTATTTTACTAGAAAGTAGTTGTCGAGTCCCTTTGTTTAACTGATTTTATATTTATTTTATTTTAAACAAAGAAACAAAGCCTAATCTACCGCACTATTCGCGCAGGTATGACCGAAGCTTAGGATTTTAACAGGTGGGTGGTGCGCGCTGTTGAACATTGCACACAATTAGCAATTAGTGTCTTAATCCGAATTCACCTTTTGAACTTTAGTACGATTTAAACGTAGATAGATTGACATATACAATATAACTTTATACAGGGTTTTACAGATATGTTGATTACTTCGCAGAATTGTTTACCCAAGGCATTTCTAGGCTCTATGTTTAATGATTGTTTTTAAGGTATTTCAACAGAAGTTTCACTGTAGATAATTAACTAAAAATCATAATGCTCCTATTCCTTTACAATATGTAAACAAAACATATAAGTCTCCTATATATAAATAGTATATAACTATAATAATTGATAATTGAATTTCTCATCATAATTAAGCTATGTCATGGATGACTCCAGCGCTCAGACACATGGAAATAAGGGCCAATGGAATCCGAATTGGGTTAATTCAGTTCGGTAGTCCTGACAGTACAAACAGAGCTAGTTACTTACACACGCCGCGATTCGCGCAGATAAAGTTCATTCACACGTAAAACTAACGTGAAGCTCTAACTTTGTCTTATCAATTATTGCCACGACTCAGCCACCCCAGAAGCAAAGAGCTTCTGGTGCGGTCAAATTGTGCTATTTAGATACGAAATTTCAATGTTTAAACTCGAAATTGTATGAGCGCGAACAAAAAGCGATTGAGTAGCACATTCAAAGTGGTGGAACGTTAAAAGAATCGCGGAATCTTTTGTATTGTAAAGTACAGTGGACAGCAAGTCAGCTTTTACATCATCATTCAACCACAAGAAGTCCACTGCTGAACATAGGCCTCCTCTATGGATTTCCAAAAAGACCGGTTGGAAGCGGCTTGCATCCAGCGTCTTCCTGCCACTTGGATGAGGTCATCTGTCCATCTTGTGGCTGGTCGTCCTACGCTGCGCTTGCCGATATGTGGTCTCCATTCGAGAACTTTTCGGCCCCATCGGCCATCAGTTCTGCGTTCTATGTGCCCCGCCCACTGCCACTTCAACTTACTAATCCGCTGGGCTACGTCGACGACTTTCGTTCGTCTACGGATCTCATCATTTCTGATTCGATCTCGCAGAGAAATTCCGAGCATAGCCCTTTCCATAGCTCGTTGCGTGACCTTGAGCTTTCTTATGAGGCCCATATTGAGAGACCACGTTTCAGTGGCATAAGTCATCATTATCATCAGCTTTTACATATTTGGTGAAAAATTGTCCGCAACGCGGAACTATCAGGTTTTACAATACCGAAACCAATGAAACAGACACAATGTCAAATCTGAACCTATTAGTAAAAAGAAGCGGTACCTAGGTAGGCACTTAATGTAACCTACCTACAACTCCCATCTAAACGAATCCATTTTCTTCGTACAGTTACAGAAGTGACTTCGCGCAAGATCGACGATGCAGTTTCGATTGTACTTCTGTCTGTACCTCGGTACGGACAGAAAGTTTGGCAGGAAGGTAAATAGTGAGTGCCAATTTCAACTTCCAATTTCTGGTTCAACCGTAAACTCTGTAAGAATCTCCAAGGAGTTTCAACTCCGTTTCACTGAGTAACCTTAGAGGTTTGATTTTAATGGTGTAACGATGACTAAGTTCTTATGGTATAACCATGACAAAGTTCCCTAGAAAATGCGCAATTCCTGGTGCAAGTCAATGAGAGTTTCTCATTAAAACAACTTTTCTTCTACGTGTTTTGATTTTTTTTTTTTTCAATTTCCATGTTTTATGTGTTTTAAGGACTTTCTGCTTTTTAGTGAAGCTATTTGATAAATTAACGATAGTTACTTAAATTATTAAAATGGACATTTCTTTATGTACGACTTGTGTTGCCTTCACACGCGAGACGATGCAGGACCTAAGGTAAAGTACCTAATATGGAATTAATATGTGATTGTAAGTCAATTTTTCTTAGTGGTAACACTGCTTTGCTTTTAAAAATAAAATTGACAAACATTTGTTCGAAAAGCAGAACACATCAACTCATGTACATTCCTAAAAATAAATAAAACAGTCTTAAAAGTCTGAGAACACACGTATAGTTAAAACCCGGACAAGTGCGAGACGGACTCGCCAACCAAGGGTTCCGTACAAATTTCATACAAATTACGTACTATAATTAGTTCAGGAATTGAGTCTTGCCGTTTCTTCCGAGGTTTTTCCGAACTTCAAAGACAATTTTTTTGTGATTTAAATATGCCAATGTATAGTTTTCAGATTTTCCCTTCACTTGTAGTACAATATGATATTTCTTGACAAACTTAATCGTTTACTAAACTTTGCCAAACAAAGCTTCTTTTTTATATGTTAACTTAGAAGTTTGATTTTTTCACAGCTTCAAGGAACTGTAAACTGGAATATATGGTCAACTCGATATATTTACGCATTTTTAAGATAAAAGGTCTTGACAGACAGACGGACGGACGGACGCACGGATGGACGGACAACAAAGTGATCATAAGGGTTCCGTTTTTCCTTTTATTTATTTATTTGGCACATAAAACAGGTTCAAACACAAGAAAACATAGAAACAATACCTTGTTCCAAGAAAACATAGTTACCTTGACCTAGCCCATAACCCTAAACTTATGCGCACAGCATGATTATAAGGTATGAAAAGGAAATAATGATAAAATTTGCAATAAAACTAGCATGCAGGAGTAACATAGAAAAACATAATTAAGTATACTTAATAATTATGATAATGATGATGATTATAAGGACAGTTCGCTCTCCATTTTTTAAGGTCCCTAAAAATAACAGTAACGAAGCAAATTCCAAATAATACTGTGGTTTCAACCTCAGTTTAAAATGCTCAGATCTATGGTGAAGACGCTGTGTGTCATGGTAATAGAAAAAGTTACTGACTCAGCATGTGTCACAGGTTTCCGGTTAACGACCCCTGACAACGCTGTTTTGTCTCACCTTGATAAGTGACAGATCAACATCAACGCCAGCAAACATGAAAAAATGAAACATAAATCACGCAAAAATAATATAAAATTAATTAGTAGAAGTACCTATCATTAACATTTAGGCCGATTTAAAGGAACTGTACACCACAATGCAAGTTGCTCATACGGTTCAAAGGCAGTTAGAGTTTGTGTAAAAAATAAACTGACTCCTTTCACGAATACGCATTTCAGAGATAACCCTGATAATATGGCATGTAAACGGTGAAGTAATATTGTCACCCTGTAACTCTAGACTGGTATATTTTTCTAGTGCAACTCAAATACGACCGCATACGCGAGCGAATCAGTTTACGTTTCAATCTACCGTTACGGACTACAAACTTGGGGAGCGGGTAAATAAGCATAGTTCTACAAATCTGTTGGAACATATTCCTATTTGCTAATATGTTGTGCTGTAAAAGGAGCTCCATATTGGCTTTTGATACCAACTTTAGAAGCTGATATCTGAGGTGTTCAGATACCCCAGTGCTTGGAATTGCCATTCCACGGTGGGCACGAGTGGTGATTGAGCCCATACTCTCTTTCTGAGAGTTGGCCCGTGCCCTGCAGTGGAACGTATATATGCTACATTACTTCGGTATAAAGTTATACAAAAAAGTGTTTTTCCAGATTTTACATTTCATAACATATTGTCTAACATTATAAAATCGTCACTATTCCTAATTGTATTAAGCCATATTCTTAGCTTATAACTTTTTAGTGCTTATAAAATAATGATCATCAATCATATTATGTAACCCTAATTAATATATTGAAATATATTGTAAAATATAAAATCTAGTTTTTGTACTTTATAAATGCGTATTTACTAAAATAAACCAAGTAGTAAAATTATTAAATATTAAAAGGGCTGTCACTGTTGGACAGCTTATTTTGAATTTTTTCTATGTAGCCTAAATACGTCCCACTGCAATCTTCTTTCACAGAGAGAGAGTATGGGCTTAATTACTACCGCGGATTAGCAATTTTCAATATTGTCATATTGGATATTTATATTAGACAATAGGAAAACGTACTTCTCTATATTTCTATGACACTTCTACCCTGTGAATCGGTGATAGACAATAAGTAAAAATAATTTATTACACAAAAGGCAGTATGCAGTGGAATCCCGTAGTAGTAGGAACAGACAGAGTATCGCTAACAAATAACTAAGCTAGCATATACTAAAACTAAAAGCTAAAAAAATTAGAAGCATCCTTGTTGGGAAAAGCGAGTAGTGCTCCGCGGTACAAGAATAATATTTTCTGTAGGAAAACGATCCCATCAGAATTACACAGCTATAAATATTCAGCGAATGCACAATGCGAACTTCTGCACAGCACTCTCAGCGAATGATGGCCGGCGCTCTTTATAATAATTCTATAGCGGAAGGGTATTAAAATACTGACGGCTCGACCCGAACAATATGCATAAACCTAAACAAACTGCATTACGCATAAGATTGCTGGGAAATAAAAATAGTTCGTAAGTAAATTTGGTAAAAATATAAATAATTTTTAGGTATCCAGAAATGGTAATAAATATTATTTGTAAACAAAATAAAAAAATGTTAACTCCTAATGGACGGGTAACTTGCAGCGTTCTTATAAGAACGCGTTCTCATTAGAACGCTAAAAGTTACCTGTCCATTAGGAGTTATAACACGGAGCGTAAGTAATTTTATGTCCCCCCCGGTGTGGGCACCAAAATGGCAGCTATGCATATTCTGCGGTACCACAATTTTGTCTTACAGTACAAATTGACAGATTAAGCCAGTGATGCCAACTTAGGGTAATTTACCCTAAATTTAGAGTAAAACTAATCATACAGGGTAATATTTAGGGTATGAATTTTCCTTGGGTATTTTCAGGGTAATAGTCTGACTATTAGTGCTTGCAAATACAAAAACTTACTTCAGTGAGAATTTCGGAATATTAACCATTCACGTAATATTTTTAATTATAATATTCGTAATATTGGACGGCGAAAAACTACGAAACGATTTTTCCTGAACGCGACCATTACAGACTACGTTACGTGAATGCATTCTTTCTTTTGTCTTGTTTGTTTGTGGTGTGAACCACAGTCTATAAAGAGATAAGATGTAAACTTCGCGTTTTTCGGGAAATGAAATGGCGTCTAGTTCTGGTTCAGGTGTGAAAAAAATGAAAAAATATTCGCAGAAGTATTGCAAAGAATGGGAGTATGACCCAAATCTGAAAGGTACGTCCAGTTTTTCTAATTAAGCTATCATTTTGATGGCGAAATGATAGTTTTAGTTGAGATTCGTGTTGGCCTAGTTGTGTACCTATTTGATGAAACAATGCGATGTGTGGTTGGTGTCTTTGGCAAAGCCTTGTTTGCCTTTTTGACAAACATGGCATGGTTTTCAACGCACATCAAAGGAAGCAAGTAGACAAATGCGCAAATATTGTAAAGTTAAGTTCGTATTCGCAACAAAAATGTCAAAAGATTCACAGAAGCATTTTTGGAAAAGGGTGGCCTGTTGAAAAAAAATTCCCCATATTTGTATGATGGGTAGTGCTAATGAATAATGATAATAATTTGTGGATTTAATGAAATTTATTTTTTTATTTTTTAGATTGGATTAGTCCTGACCCTACCGGAGAAAATTTTGCAAGATGCAAATATTGTAACGTCACATTAGTACTTCACAAAAAAGAACTTAATTATCATGCACAGAGTAAAAAACACATAAAAGCTGTGTCTTTGGATAAAGTGGCTAAGTCCTGCCAGCAATTGCCTTTTGTGAAAACTGTCGAAAAGTCTAACAAGGCAGTGGAATTAAAGATAGCTGCTTATATAGCTGAACACAGTGCTATTCAAAATATAGACCATTTAGGTGAAATCCTACTATGTCTTGACCCGAAATCAGAAGTCTTGGGAACGATAAAAATTGACAGAACTAAATGCAGCATGCTGATAAAAAACTTTCTTGGTCCAGTAATGATGCAAGAAATGATAGCCGATGTTGACGATTCTGCATATTCACTTATTGTAGATGAAACTACAGACATAACCACAGACAAAATTCTTTGCATGATGATCCGTTATTTTTCTAAAAAGAAACAAGACATTATAACCACATTTTATAGATACATAAGAGTATCTAAATGTGATGCAAGAACACTGTATGAAACAATCAAAAATACATTACGTGAGGACTCCCTGCGGCTAGAAATGCTGGTAGGAATTGGGTTAGACGGTACTAATGTAATGATTGGTGAGCACCACTCAGTTGCAGCACTGCTGAAAAAAGACTTACCAGATATTATTGTCGTTAACTGTACCTGACATTCATTGCATTTGTGTGCAGAGAAAGCATCAGAAAGTATGCCACGTCAACTGGAATTTTTAATACGCGAAAGCCATAATTGGTTTTCGTACAGTGCAAAACGCCTTGAAGCCTACAGACACTTATACGAAACTATGAACGAAAGTAGAGCTCCCACAAAAATACCAGGATTTTGTGGAACACGCTGGTTAGCACGTTCTCATGCTATACGTACATTACTCGAACAATGGGAGGAATTAAAGATTCTGTTCATGACAGCTAAAACTGAAGACAAATGTTATATGGCAGAAAAGCTGTATGATGTCATGAATTGCGGAGCTTACAAGGCATATTTCACGTTCTTAGATGTACATCTGGGACTAAAGTTAATTGCCTTTTTCAAAGTGACAACGTTGATCCAGCGAAGTTATTAGAAGATTTATTTTTGTTATTCAAAAATATCCTGCAAATTATTGTCATACCTCGAAAGCTGGAAACTGTCACGGAAGGAGAATATGCATCATTTGGTTTTCAAGAGCATTTGATGCATGCGTCTGCAATGCATTTTGGCTATACAGTTGAAGAGACGCTATCGAAATTAGACAGACGTAATAAAGAAGACGTACGTGAGAGATGCAAAATCTTTCTCATTATTTTATGTTCCGAATTACAGAAAAGATTGCCAAAACAAATCACATTCCTTAAAGCCATGGCAAAACTATCTCCAGAAGTAGCCACATCTCAAGATAAACCTACTCTTGTTGAGTTGCTTCAAAACCTTCAAAGAGAAGAACTATATGGTTGTAAAGAAGAGGTTGAAATAGAATGGAACAATTTGCAAAACAAATGCTGGGAAAATACAACGCGTTGTATTGATTTTTGGGCTGAGGTTCAGCGAGACACCGATGCTGGTGGCAATAAAAGATTCGCTAACATTTCAAAACTAGCATTATCCCTTTTTTCAGCGCCTATATCTAATGCAGCCGTAGAAAGAGCATTTTCTCTGTACTCAATTGTAAAAAAAAAGCTCAGGAACAGGTTATCTCTTCCCATGATACAAAGTATAATGTCCGTAAGATACAATTTAAACATATTTCACAAATCTTGCGTTCATTTTACCGCTTCAAAAGCAATGTTGGACAAATTTAATAACAGCATGTATGACAAAAAAGATAGTGATGCAGAAGATACACTCGTTGCTATATGTTATCAATAATATATTGATTTAAGAACAAATATTTCGCTGTTTTATTTAAGAAAATATTTTATAGGGTATTTATTCAAAACAATGCAGATTCTAGGGTAAATTTAGGCCGGGCTCCGGGTAAAGTAAAACTTTGACCTGGCAACACTGGATTAAGCCGACTTGCACCACTTGTTAAATGTCATTTAAGTCACCATTTACCTAAATCGAGTTTTCGAAAAATAATTTTGGTTAAAAACCGTTTAAGTCACATTTAAGAAAGTAGTGCAAGTCAGCCTCAGATTAGCACAGTTGAGAAAGTTGAAAAATTCCACAACCCACTCCTGGCTCCATTATCAGATGAGATCAACTTCAGATTACTACATTTTCATCCGAATCACATATACTTAATTGCAAAGTTTCAAATCGATGCGATAGTAAGAAATAGTTTATTTAGTATTCTGCGCTTTTGGGCCAGTACATTTTTGTGCCTCTCGCAATAGAAACAACTGGGGTCTGGGGAGTGCAGGGAAAGGTCTTTGTGAGAGAGATAGGCCGTCGCTTGAGGGACCGTGGCTATGTATGATTGCCGCTCTGGGGCCTATCTTATGCAAAGAATTTCCCTTGCAGTGCAGCGAGGTAACGCTGCCAGCGTATTGGGAACCTTTGGGTCGGATGTGTCCCGGGGCGGCTTATTCTCGTAATGATTTTGTGTTTTCAGTTGTTTATATTTCACATTTTTGTATTTGACGAAGCTTTTTGCGAATGAATTTAATTTGATTTTAATAGGTTGACATTTTGATAATATTTATTTTTCCTTTGGCTTTTATTGTTGTAGTGTTTAATGTACTTTGTTTTCTGGTGTTAAATTTAATAAAATAATTTAGACAATTGAATCCCTAGATTTGGTACGGATAAAACACACCAACTCGGTAGCGGTAGCGGTCCGTATGTATGTCTACGTCATTTATTTACTGCAGTATTATTTATGAAACGACGTATGTATACCCAGTGCGGCCATGTACTTATGTTTTCTAAGTTATGTACATTTATGTACATTTTTTCACATTTGTGAAGTTATAGTAGCAATAACACTCGCTAACCGTGAAGGGAAACATCGTGAAGAAACCTGAGTTGTCTGAGCTATTCACATACCTCAGCGCTTGAAATTGGTAATCCGCGGTGGGCACGCGTGGTGATTAGGCCCATACTCCATCTCTAAGAGAAGACCTGTGCCCTACAGTGGGACGTATATAGGCGGCTTATGCTATGTGTGTATAGACCATCACCGCTACTTTGAGGTGTTTCATTCCTTACATATAACAACATTGATATTCAGTGTCGCATATCAGTTACATACAAGTGAAGCCAGTAACAAAGACGTATTAAAAAAGAAAAATAATCCTAGCCGGATGAAAAGGGAACGTTACGATATTTTTTTTCTGTTTGGCTCATGCTGGATGCAATCACATACTTTATTCAAAGTGTGTAGTCTTCCGCGAAACTGTCAGTCGTACAACAACGGGGATGTGATAAGTGGAACAAAGGCTGGGACGTCCACAGACGGGCGTAATTAATTGTGGATAAAAATTAATTAAAACGCCACAACGTCCATCCCCTTATCTACGTAAATTTATGCGCCTACCTTCTTTGTGTAACGAGAGAGAAAGTTTGCAAAATATTTTTATTCATAATAACGAACCTTATTGTTTTTTCAAAGAATAATTTCAAAAGAAGATGTCTCTACATTAAACTCAACACTAGAAATATCTGCATTTGATGTTTTTTATTTAATACGGAGATATTAAAGAAACAGGCCACTTAGATGATAAAAATATGTACCAGGCATGCATCCAAAAATATATCTCACTAAGTACTTTAGTATGAGTACCTAAGTTAAAGATGAGGGCGGGTATTGAGTATTTTATGAAGAGTACACGAATTAGTTTACAGTAATAATCATATCAAATGCAGATATTTCTGGGATGGAGTGCAAAGTAGGGTTCGGACTCCACCACTAAAGTTTTTTTCATTGAACGCTGAAATGGCAAACAGAAGAGGCATAAAGTAAAGGCAAGTGTCTAAATGAAATTAACAAATCTGTGTTGTATAATGGTCACATAATTGTGATAATAGTCGAATAATTGGGGCCACTTTCGCATCCAGTAAACGTTATCAACACCACTAGCTTATACGACTAAAAACTTCTTTGTGAACGACACATAATAGTTAGTTGGGTCGTCACCAGACAGCTTTTGTCAGATAACTGATGCCACTTCCGCATCCGGTAAACGTTATCAATACTCTTACGCAATAAGCTTATACGACAAAAAACATTTTTGACACTGAATTGTTAGTTGGATTAACACCCTGTGTCGTAGATACGTGACGAAGGATTGGCGTCACTGTTGCCAACCCCATCATAGAGTAAAACTGTAGATATGCTTGAAAAAAACTTTAGAAAACTGTAAATATCCAGTTAAGAAACAGTAAATCTCCATCTTTTTCTTATTTAGTATTATTGATAGTAATAAGTACATTATGAGGAACAAATTAAAAACTAAAAAAATCATGTAATCATCAAAGTTTTAATCAAATTAAATATAAAAAGTCAAAATAATTTTATTGCATGTAAGTGTCAAAGATACCTTTATAGATAATAACGTCAAGTGAATCAGTATTATCTAAAAACTAGAATTGCTATACTTATCCAGCACTTCAAAAAATGTGCCTAGCGATTTTTGAGGAAGCTTGCCTTGAAAATTGTCCTTTATTATGATAATAAAAGTACCTATGCATAAAAATGAGATAGTAACTGATGATATATGTTAGATAGTATCATCAGCTACTTTCTCATTTTCAATTTGTAAATCTTCTTGATTTCTGTTTCATCTTTATTTTTGATGAAATCGTAAATATTTACTACAACCTAGCAAATAAAATAAATAATTCCAGCATCGTATGTAAAAAACTGTAGATTTCGAGGCGTAATCTAAAAACTGAGAGTATTTCCAAAAAAACTTTAAAACTATAGAGTTGGCAACACTGATTGGCGTGATTACGTCTGCAATGCTCTTTGAATAAGAAACAGCCCATTTGCCGACATTACGTCGCATTTTAGCGTATAGCCGAACCTCGATCGGATGTGCGGTAACAAATGCAGAACTAGATATGGTAGGTACTTTTCTTTACTGAAAACCAAATGGTCATAATATAGTTATATTCTTTTTTTGTTGCACTAACCCGTGCTGAAGACAATTTTAAAAACCTATTTAGAGGCAAAAAAAATTAAAATTGTCCTCAGCACGGGTTAGTGCAACAAAAAAAAAGAATATAATTATTTAAGTACAGCGATATCATTCCGATGTAAAAACCTAACTGCAAAGTGGATTCCTAGGGGCTGCAAGTCATGTAAATTGCTTTGGCCAGATGTCGCTGCCTGTACGAAATACAGAGAAGTTTGTGAAGAGGCTCGAAATTTCGCCGATACTTGCACTTACCCATTAGCTCAGTTGGGAGAGCGCTGGCACGATCAGCCAGAGGTCGCGGGTTCAAGTCCCTGCATGGGTGGAATTTTTAGCCTCTAAATAGGTTTTTCATAATATAATGGCTATAAATCCAATAACATGGATACATAGCAATTGCTGTAAGTTTAGAAAAGGAAAATCATAACGAAGATTTTTTTACGAATGTGAACAAACTTTCTGTCGCATTATGATTTGTCGCTTCGAGTTCTTCGAATCACTCGAGCTCTAGCAATCAACTATATTATTGCTGTTAGCAATAAGGCCGCCCATTGTACTTTTTCATTGTAACTTTCATATTTTATGTCTCGCTTCTTGTGTGCAATAAAGAATATTCTTATCTAATCTTATCTTATATCTACTTAGCTTTCAGTAAAGAGAAATACCATATGCAGTTCTGCATTTACCTAGATTTTTCAGGAAATAATTTTGGTTACGTCTTAAGAATAACGAAAGTTTACAAGTAAACAATCGACAGGACAAGTGACTACTAAGGCAGTTAGGTAGTCTACATTCCGGTCACCAGCAATGAAAGCCGTCTTTTTAAGACCTAGCAGATGTTCCGTTGGACGTGACGCAATTCCGTCAATGAACCACTGACGCCTCCATATTTCAAGAGAACATTCTGAAAGATGGTTATAACACAACTTAAAAAACCGGCCAAGTGCGTGTCGGGCCACGCGCAATGTAGGGTTCCCTAGAAAGAGGGTTTTTTCTCTACTTTACAGAACTAACAAATTCACCGAAGTCATTTTCAATGGATTATGTGAGAAATTTTACTTTTATAAGTTGTTTGCCTATTACTCGTTAACTAGTAAAGCCTACTTAGCCGTGATACTTTTCCTTTCAAGTTCATTATATGTGCTACTACTCGAATTTTTTCACGTTTCTACAATCAACGTTTAGCCAGGAAAGTCCCCTTACTCGGACAAAAATATGCGCTTCAAAGCTTAATATTTTGCAAACGGAACCCTAAATCGAAAAATGGTCTACCTACACCCACAATATTTTTCAACGACCAATCTAACGATACCCCACATGATGGGGTAGACGAGAAAAAAAATTATCCCCACTTTTCAAGTTACGGGAGGTACCTACAGTAAAAAAAAAATTTCAAACATTTTATTGTTTAACTTTGTCGGCGTGATAAATATATATACACATACACCAAATTACAGCTTTCTAGCACCACCGGTCTTAGCGCTAGGCCGCGGACGGACAGACAGACAGACTGACTAGTTAGACTAGTCGGACTACGGAACCCTAAAAACCAGAGGTCTGTTGTTTTATATTACAAAGTTTTGTAGCGATTTTTTTGAATTTTCTTCTCTCGACGTAGTGCAACAGCAGCTCGAGTGCCCGGCGTAATTAAAGCCCCTTTGAAAAATCCTAATTAATTTTATCACTGAATAGAGTTTGCAACAGTGGTGAACCCAGTGATTTCCTAGAAATGGACTTTGCGTGAGTGTCTAACAGGGCCTCGACTCTGCAAGCAAACTGCCCAGGCAAACCGAATACGATTCGCTGTTTGAAAGTGGCGCACCTGACCACGCCTGTTTCGAGCCATGGAGTCCTCCCGCTGTCTGCCCTCAGTCGTAAACAAACCAAGTTCACGAGGTCGTTTGAGAAAAAAATATAAAAGTGAAAATTTCTTACGTTATTTCATTCACTACGTATCTCCTCCACGTACCCGAAACTGGCATGCGTGCGTGTTGGTCTAGCTGCTAAGGCGCTAAACGGAGGTCGTGGGTTCGATCCCCACTGGGGGCCGCCGTACATTTGCACAAATAACCTCAGACTGGGTATATTTTCTTGTTTGTGACGTCCTTGCCTGGTTACCGTAGCACAGGGTTTCCTAGTTTGGGACCAAGTCTAGTGTATCGTGTAGAAGTTATTATTATTATTATTAATGAATGTTGAGGAAGCGAAAGTGATCTGTCAGGATCGTTGCAAGTGGCAGTACAAAATATAGAACTGCATCATTTGCCTACCCCTCTGGGATGCAGGCGTGAGTTTATGTATGTATGTATGTCCATATACTCGTGTTGATTACAGTGGTACTATTTTGTCTCGATTGTATCATTTGAAGCATGTTTTCTACTTAAAATATGTGAGTTTAGTCGAACTATGTTTCTGGACTTGTTCCAGATTAGATTAGGTTAGATTCCGCGAGCCGATTACGGGTAAAAAAGAATATAATACTAAAATAAAAAAATCTATATGTATTCTTCATTAATTACATACAATCGTCCCTAGGTACATAAACTCACGCCTGTATGTCAGAGGGGTTGGCATATGATGCAGCTCTATATTTTGTTAATTATTCCCAAATTGTGTTTTCGCCCTACAGTACTATCCACTTTGTTCTTTGGATTGGGCAAAACTTATCGTCACCAGTTGCAATATAATTAAAGTTTTAATGTAATTTGTGATCATCGTCATCATCATCATCATTGGCCTACGCTTGTCCACTGCTGGACATAGGCCTGTCCTATAGCACGCCATTGAACACGGTCCTCGGCTACTCTTATCCAGCTCTTGCCAGCCGCCCTGCGAAGATCATTGCTCCACCGAGTCTGAGGACGTCCTACTCGTGGTCTCCACTCAAGAACTCGTCTACCCCATCAGTTATCAGTTCTTCGGATGATATGGCCAGCCCACTGCCACTTCAACATGCTAATTCGGTGGGCTATGTCGGTGACTTTGGTTCTCGGTCGGATCACCTTGTTTCGAATTCGATCTTTCAGACAAACCCCGAGCATAGCACGCTGAGCGACTTTTCTGATCATTATATTAAAAACTTTAATAAGACTTATACATATTCAGTCTTTCGTTTTTCGCCCACAATAACAAGTATTGTAATTATTTAAATAAATTTTAGATTTTTTTAAGAATATGATATTTTTGACTCCGTAGACTTGAAGCGGCAATTAAATTAAATCAGCGCATCCATGCAATTGTCATTGTACTTGAATGCATTAACAGAATCTTGAGCCAGTTTTCTCATAACACCAAGTAACGTCCCACCTACACAAATGCAAAGCTTAGGTCTCTGCAAAATGCCTTTGTCTGCAGAAATGCATTAGGACCGGAGTTTCAAGGGGAAGAAAACAAAGTAATTCCGTACCTCGGCGCACTCCCGAAGGCACGCTCGAACAATCCACTTGTCAAAGTGTCCAACAATGGCCAATAAAGTCGTGCCGGCTCTAGAGTCATTGGATAAGAAGACTCCCAAGGTCGATCTCACCCAATTTTAAATCAATCTACCTAGCCTTAGATTAACCATTCAAAGATGGCGAGTTTCAAACAAAATTCCCTTGAAAAGCGAGGCGATCGGGACACGCTTGTGTGAGCGTAAGCGACGTGTCGTGACGTTCGCCGACACGCACATAAAAGCATTAATAGTGTTGATTTACGCTAAGATTTCTTAAGTAGTATTCAGGCTATCTCAGGAAGATGCTGCTGCCCGTCTCCTGGTGATGTATTTCCTTAGTCGCCTTCTACGACATCCACGGGAGGAAATAGAGTGACGCTATTCTTAATCCGGCGCCACACGGATTCCAACCCCATACTGCTTTCGCCAACCCGCCTGCCAAGCGTGGCGACGATGGCAAGACCCCTCATGGTTATGAAAACCATGAGGGAGGCCTGTGTCCTGCAGCGGGCCTCAAGGGGCTGATGATGATGATCATTCAGGCTATTGAAATGCAAACTTGATACCTATTAAATTGTTGCTAACATGGAATAGGGTGCCATACAATCGGTTGTTATGAGACTTACAGTTCACTTTTTCCAGTCGCCGCCATATTATTCCTTAGATACTGCAAAGCAAAATATGTAAAAGTTATATAAAATATGTAAAGGTTATTCAAATGGGCAAATATTTACTTTCTTGTAATTAAAAAAATACATGACATAGGTGTTTATTTTGGTTGGACTCTTCGGACGAAAATTCAAGTAGGTAAGTGATTCTGAAATAAAGTTAATAATTACCTACCTATATGAAATTCTTACAATTCTCAAAATTGTTAGTTCCTTACTGCATATTGTAGGAATATAAAAAAATCTAATTTCTTTATTTTTTTCACACCGCCCTTGTCACAGTTGGTCACATTTGTGAGACCCACCCTCCGCGTGACGTAAAAATCTTAATACAGAAACTAGCGGTATGGATGGTCCCTTACCGCTAGTTTCTGTATTAAGATTTTTACTAGATACGTGAGTACCTTATTCGTCTATTATTTTTTTATAAATCTTAAGATAGAGAAATAAGGGCCCGTTTCTGCATTGAGAAATTCACTAAGTAAATACTTAAGTAACGTTCTGTCACGCTCTTTTCTGAGAAATTCGAAGAGACAGCACTACAATTAACTATTTACTTAGTGAAATTCTCAATTCAGAAACTGGCCCTTAAGCATTTACTGTCTGAAATTCTCAATTCAGGAAGATCTTATTAAGTATTGGCGATCAAATAAGTTGGAACACGACGAGCTATAGTTATCCGTTAAGGAAATCCCGTTCCCACCTTCCAGTGCCATCTTCAGACCCTAGTCATTAAGTTTCACCAAAGGTCTTATTATCGCTTATTAAAGGTTTTATCGTAAATACAAAATCGAACGGTTTACTTTTTACTGTTATTAGTCGAGGAAATTCTTTACGCACCTTGCCGTGCCATCATGAGATGTTTGGTAAAACTTGGTGAAAAGGGTGACACCACGTTCCACCAAAGATCACATCAGTACGGAAAAAATAGGTTCAAATTTGAACGGTCTACTGTTGAAAACAAATTAAAAATATGTTTAAAATAAATACTGAGTAGACACAGCTATTTATGAGTATTCACTCTCACCTGAGAGTGTTATCCACCTGGATAAATACCTAATAACTTGTAAATCGCAATGCATAAGTAAATACAAACAAATTGTTGGAGTTTTACTACTGGCAACACTTTTGTGTAATGTATGAGCTCAAACTATGACGTCACACCTTGACGTAACGCCTTAGAATGTATGTAGCGTTTTTATCAATACTTCACTTATCTCCTGCAATAATGTTTTTGTGCACCTACACCCATTAAAAACCGCTGAATTTAATGACAAAACTAAATGTACTAAGTTTATAGACAAAAACCCCGGCAATTTTTTTTTTCTGATATTCTTTTTCAATTTTTCCTGACTTTTGGCATATAATCAATGTCACTCCAATTTCAGTTTGACGCAAAAATCACCAGTCTTTCCTCGGCTTGTCTTTGAGAGCACCGACACCATGTGATGAGGTGCAGAATACAAATTACTCAATTAAGGAGCTAACGGCCTTATTTATAAAAACGCGATTCCTCTAAAGCACTCCTAAGAGGCCTCCTTAATCTGTGGTTAAGACTTTTTCTTGTAAAATCTCCACCACAGACTATTTTAATCGGCGTTTTAAGAAATCGTGTGTTTTACATCCAAAATTGAAATTCCACAAAATTTTATAATGTCCACTGCTCGGCAAAGGCACGCCACACTTCCGTCCGAATCACCTTTCAGTTCAATCGAGAAAAAAGCATGAATGTTGTCGTGCATTTGCTGAGTTTGATTTTCTTCTTCTTCTTCCTGTGCCACTAATGAAGGTTACCCGTCAGCTCCCCATATTCTTCTAAATTTCTTGCCAAGCGCAGCAGCGGCCTTCGCCGCTTGCTACATCCGTCCATTCCCTGATGTTCCTGAGCCACGACTTCTCTTCTCCCAATATACATCCTTCCCTCGGCTTCATTTTAAACCTCAGAGCATTCAAATAACTTGAACGTTCTAAATTCAAAGCACTGCATATTGGTCGGAACATCTGTAATTCCAATTTGACGCCAGCATGAAACTTAATCAAGTTCAGCAACAAATCGACAGTTGCAATCTGTTTTCAGCACCCGCGGCCAATAACGTCACCAGAACTTTCAAGTGAAAGGGAAACTCTTTTGGACGGTTAGCTTTTTTTATTCTTTGTTTTTATTTTAAAATACCAGGTCAGTGACTTCCCTGCGCTAACAAAATGGCTGAGTTTGCTAGTTGACTCATTTGTATAGGCCAGGAATAACCTTAACGGGTCCAATCCCGATTGTTTATTAGATAAACTTAATTACCCGACGCGTCGCGACGCAACTCTTCAACGTTGCCAAAAGTTGGGAATTACCTACGGTACTCAGTTTCACATCTACCCGCTCTTTTTAAAACTGTTGTTAATTTTGGTTCATGATCGTAATTTGTTTGTTTAATAACAATAAATAAGTAATTAAGCTTGCCTAATAAACAATCGCAATTAGGCAAATCAAATGTTAAATTGTGTATGAGCATCGCGAGACATTGAAAATACTGTTGCAAAATGTTTTTTACAGGTAATAATAACAATTGTAAATTCCACACAACATCACTGGTCCCAAACTAGGATATCATGTGCTATGGTATGCCCTGTTACAATTCATTGTTTACTATGACAATTCGATTTATACTGCAAAGTCGACAAATCCACAAATTAACTAGTAGGAAGATTAGTCACAATAAACTACAAACTAGTTCTATGGAACGCGGCCCAAGCAAGGACATCGCAAACAGCAAATACACCCAGACTGAGGCCATTTGTACAAATGTACGGCCGCGCCCAGTGGGAACCGAACCCACGAACTCCGGCACGATAACCGTGATACCGCTAGACTAACATTCTTTACAGTCTTATGATGTTTCTCTTAAATAGACAGTAAAAAAAGAAAACTGCCAAGTGTGAGTCGAATTTTATAACATTGTATTGTCAAAAAAATATCCGACGGGCTACCTACTAGGTTTTGAAAAATAGAGCCACTTAAATATTTAAGGACTCACAAATTGTTCACAAATTCAAAGAAATTTCATTCCAAACAGATAGACAAGCAAGAGATCTAAGGGTTCCATTTTTCAACGGCTATACGGAACCCTGTTATCCTTTTTAACGTTACACCTTTGCGTTACACCCTCGAAGGCCGTATTTTTGTGCAATTCCGCTATGAAACTACCTCGGCACAGCGATATTGGCCATTCAGTATTCTCACGGTGATTCTATTACGGTACAGCTATGGTGCTAGCGGATAGCTTGAATGGAGAATCGGTATGATAAAAAACATTCTTGTATCGCGATGTAAACCACAGCTCACTCTTTGAGAAAAGCTCTTATTAAAGATGAGTTGGGAGATCGAGCCAAAACCTCAAACGATTCATCATCAGCCATTTGACGCCCACTGCAGGACATAGGCCTCCCTCATGGTTTTACAAACATGAGGGGCATTTTCCATAATCGCCACGCTTGGCAGGCGGGTTGGCGATCGCAGTATGCGGTTGGAATCTCAGGAAGACGCTGCTGCCCGTCTCCTGGTAATTAATTTCCTTAGTCGCCTTCTACGACATCCACGGAAGGAAATGGAGTGACGCTATTCTTAATCCGGCGCCACACGCCACTCAAACGATTATTCCGATGGAAAATAGACGTTAATAAATTTTGAAATAGGCACCAACGAAAATAAAGACGACTATTCATGCAACAGCATAGCATAGCTGTAGTGCACGATGATTTAATTACATCGGCCTACATTCTCTCTAACCATTATTTGAAATTTTGCGATTTTCTTAGACTCTTTCTCCTGGACATAAATGACCATGAGCGCTTTGGGCCGCCTTTCGTAAAACTACATAATCATCATCAGCCTTTTGGTGCCCACTGCAGGATATGGGCCTCCCTCATGGTTTTTCATCCATTCTCATTTCATTTCGCATCCAGCGACTCCCCGCCACTGTAACCAGGTCGTCAGACCATCTGGCCCTCGATTCTGTTAATGCATTGTAGTATAATAACCGGTACACTGTCGGGTCACGTGACGTGTTTTTTCGTACCATTGACGCCTAGAAGGTTTGATGGGTGTGCCCGCGTAGACTTAAAGCAGCCATGAAATGAAACCCGCCATGTTCATGCAGTTATCATGTTACTACAATGCATTAACAGAATCTAGGCCCTGGTGGGGGGGCTGCCCACGCTGCGTCGTCCGGTCCGTGGTCGCCAGGTCAGAACTTTTTCGCCCCAACGGCCATCAGTTCTCCGAGCTATATACCGCGCCCACTGCCACTTCAACTGAGCAATTCTTCGAGCTATATCAGTAACCCGGGTTCTTCTGCGGATCACCTCATTCCTGATTAGATTTTCTTATCGTAAGATACGATAAGAAAATTCTTTATTGTACACCAGGAGAAAAAAACAAACATAAAATATGTACGATGCAATTAACTTTGTAATGTACACCGAATTGTCATAGTAAACCATGAATTATAGTCCTGTGAAATAGGCCACTGGAAGTTCTTAAATCGTCTGCAGATGATTTGCTTAGGTGGTGTCACAGGTGGCAATTACACTTGCACTGAGGAGCGTCTTAGTGACACGATTGGCACGTAACATAGTTTCAAAATGTTATTGTAGTCTGACACACATTGCCTGTATCTTTTGCCACCGATAAGCTAAGAAGAAGGTGTTAGCGTCTGATCCCTGAAGGAGGGTAAAGTTTGGCTCGTGTGTTTGTAGGTATATAAGTATGTCAATATTCAATATCATTTATTTAACATAAACCTGACCAGACCTTTAATATTTCCGAAATATTTCCACCGCAAATCTTGAATGATAATATTTACTATTATATTAAGATAAGAATGGGCGTTCTTCCATGTAGGATAATCATTTACCGGAGGCTGAAAAATTGGTTTAATCGCGAATTTCACAAAATTTCGGAAACCCGGATATTTCGAAAAATATAAATCCGAGAACAAACTCATCGAACAAAAGTTATCGTAAAACACAAAATCAAATTGGGGCGTTTCAGGAATTGATCATTCTTACGAACCCCGTATTCTCATACTGTGTTAATAATATTCCAATAGTATCATGACAGTGGATTTTTAATAAATTTTTGTCATTCAACTATGATTAGAATCATTTATTAATAACCGCCGGAACTCTGTTCACTTATTTAAAAGGTATTTTTTCTTTTTGCTAGTAAATATGAAACTAGGCAAGTTGACTGGGTAATAATTAAACTTACCTACCAAGTTTCAACAACTTGCAAGTCACTTGATAGCCCAGCCACCATGCTTTTAAAAGAAGTTTAGTTTCCGGCAGTTATCATTAAAGGAACGTCTATAACTTGCGTCCACTTAATTCATTGGGGAAGGCCAAAAATCAGTGGAGCAATTTCAGATTTCATTTCCACTTGAAGCCCCTTCACATTTATGGTTTGGTCAAAACAGATAATAAAAATAAACTCCACACTGAACATGGAAACTCTCAGACTGAGGCGATTTGTACAAATGTACGGTGGTCCCCTGTAGGAATCGAACCCACGACGTCCGACATGGTAATCAGACCTGATACCGCTAGACCGACGAGGCAGTCAAATATTTCAATAGCCAAGGCATATACTGTACACTTTTTCTCTGTCTTCAAAGTTCGAGGCGTGTATTAATATATTTTCGTAATAAGAAGAAATTAATAGAATCAACCACTAAGTAGAGTTATTAAAGAGGCAGAGTTGTCGCGGCGAGCTGATATAGGACGGTATTATTGTCGGCCAAGGGCTACAGTATGTGAAATCGGTATGTACGAATCTTACAATGAGGTGTCTCACAATAAGTCACAATGTTAAACGATGATCCTGCATTTATTGCTCAGCAGTTTGTTTGCATGAATATAATCCTACATAATTTCATATCTCTATGTAATTTATGTAAACCGATCTACTCTCTTCGTCATTCAGTTTTATTCATCCTAAGGTTGTCTAGAAGAGATCGCTTTCAGCGATAAGACCGCCAATTGTAAGCTATGTAACTTAAATATTTAAGAAACGTCGTGTACTTTTATTATGGTGTGCAATAAAGAGTTTTAAATTGATCTAATGGAACCATAGAACTTACATAACAGGCTCAGATCATCGGTCCAGCGAGCTGGTAGTGTGCTGGGTGACGCTACGTTTGCCAGCTCATGGTCTCCACTCAAGAACCATTGCACCCCATCGACCATCGGTCCTACAGCATAACAGCCCACTGCCACTTCAGCTTGCTGATTGTGTAGGCTAGGCTGATGCAGTTACGCCTTGATGAGGATGACCGTTGGCAGAAGGAAGTGGCGTGCCTTTGGGGAGGCCTTCGTGCAGCAGTGGACGAGTGCGGGCTGATCTATGGAGATCATTCGTCAAAATCTGATTGGTTAATGAGTTAGAATCGGACATACTTACATACGAGCTGAAAACATTACCCTCCTTTTGGTCTCCGCACTCATGCAAAAAGGGCCTGCCAGTTGACTAGGCCGTTCCACAAAACATTGCCACTTCTGCGAGTTTCTGTATTGATTAGTCGGTGTAATATAATTAGAACCGCGGCACAAACGGCGGTAAAGAGAACGACGTGGGTAGTACACTCGGCAACAATTGGCTCGACACCCGTTTTTATTCCCTGCGTAATAAGAACTGCTACAAACAACCGAGATGCTGTGAGGCTGAGGGTATATAAAGTCACATCCCACGGGAATGCGGCACATTTGCTCCGACTTCCATTCGTTGGTAATTCTATTGGGCATGTGTGAGTGGCTCCTTTTGTCGTATTTATTTACTTTATCTACTTAATTTTGTTAGGTACTTAGTAGGTAGGCACTAACTACGCTTATTGTTCGTGGTACACACTGAAGTGTATCTTACCATATCTTACCTGAACACTTCAGTGTGTATCAAAATCGCATTATATTCAACAAATCAAATCAAGAAATACTTACTATTGTAACAAGTACACAAACTCACGCCTGCAACCCAGAGGGGTAGGCAGAGACAGGGCTTACCACTTGCCACGATCCTAACAGACCTTTCGCTTTATGAACTAAGAATATTCTTATCTTATCTTATCTTATCTTATGAACATTAATTAGTCGTTGCATGCAGGCACGCCGGTCTTGCATACTTTTTATCTTGCCCTTTGCTAATACATCCCCTAATTGCTCGAAGGTAGCAAGTATTTCAAAGTTTTACCCTTATTATAAGTTGTTTTGAAGCAACGCAAACTTTGCATAAGCATAACTTGGCAACCCCAAAAACAATTTTATTACGGAAACATTGGAAATATTGGATATATCGAGAAAGATTCATTGAAACTTAAGGAGGTATTACTCATAGAGGTATAACATGAAAAACTTATGAAAGCAACTCCGAAATATATAAAAAAAATATCAGCCGTTTCATACATTATCATTCATTCATATAAATACGACGAACCATAACGACGAAGCAAAAATTTGTCTAGGAAGTAAAACCAGCTAGCTCCAAAATATTTACTCTTCTCTGAAAACACTACCACGTAGACAAACAAGTACAGTCAACAGCAACATACCAACACGGGTGACTTTGCAACAGAAACACAAAAAATGCGTTGTTGTTGACTGCACGTAAATAATCCCGTGAAAACAAATCAAACTTTGAAACTCTCATATTTTCGGTCAAACGCATTTCAGTGAAATCTGGCAATACAAAAACATCGGTGGTTCCCGTAAAAAAAGTTTTAAAAACTGAACGACATTTAAACGAGATTCATATGCGTCCCACACTGCGCATTACTTGATATTACATTGCACTACACTGCATCATGACGACGTAGCCGTAATATACAATAGTCGAATTAATCGACCTAGAGATTTGGTTGAGATAATACATTATTTTATTACGCTACCGCCCGCTAGTGGGTAGAACATTGAACTCGGAAGAGAGAGACCCAAGTCCGATTCCCAGTGCGGGCATGTACCTATGACTTTGTTATCTAAGTTATGTACTATAAATGTAGTTCAAATATCATTTAATCCAAAGAGAAATGTACAAACACACTTAATGTACCTAAGTACGGTGAAGCTATATAATATAAAGATTTGGTACGGTACATTTAAGTAAGGAGACGAGCTGACACCCTTGCTAGATTAATATTAATCTGTGTTAAGGAGTGTCAGGCCCAAAACCCGTTATAAATTAAGGGGTGACTATTAGGTTGCAACTTCAAATAGGTAGGCTATGAGTTCCAGCATATTTTACATTTCTGAAACTTTAAATTATATCGAAAAAGAGTAATATTAGGGGTTAAAGTATGAAATTGCCGTTTTATTGCAATAGGTTCCTTGAACTGACATAGAATCTTCATGGTTTGAGGTTTTCGAATGAAACTTTTTTCAAATGGTTTCTATGATGTTCTTTTTTTAAAAAATGTGAAACATTTGAATATCGACTTTCAATTGTTTTTGTTATTCAATTTAGACAAGAAAGATGGATACTGCGAAAATTCGAGTGATTATGAGGCACCCATTTTTCGTATTTTTTTATTTTATTGATTTGACGCAAGTGAGTCAATATTGTGGGTAAGGTAAACCGTGCCGCTAATTCCTGGGTGGTTTGACTAGGGTCGCCTTCCACTATCTCTCTTAATTCATCGTTATTCACCTGTGTGGGCGGTCTTCCTCGTGGCTCTATCTTTAAGTCGAAATTTCCATCACGAAAGCGTTTAAACCAAAATCGCTCGGTGCGTCCATTAGTAGACCCCTCTCCAAACGCAGCATTGATATTGCGGGCTGTTTCTGCCGCGTTAGTTCCGCGTCGGAACTCGTATTAAAAAATCACTCGAATTTTCGCAGTATCCATCTTTCTTGTCTAAATTGAATAACAAAAACAATTGAAAGTCGATATTGAAATGTTTCACATTTTTTAAAAAAAGAACATCATAGAAACCATTTGAAAAAAGTTTCATTCGAAAACCTCAAACCATGAAGATTCTATGTCAATTCAAAGAACCTATTGCAATAAAACGGCAATTTCATACTTTAACCCCTATTACTAATTCTTATAAAAGAAGCCCTAAGTGTGTGTGTGTGTGTGTGTGTGTGCGTGCGTGTGCGTGTGCGTGTTTGTGTGTGTGTGTGTGTGTGTAAGTATGGATGCGTTTGTGAGGGTATATATTTTATGTATTGGTTTGTATTTTTATTCGGGCGAGACAAAACTATCCTGACTTCACCAACTCCTCTGTTTCGTCATAAGATAGGTTAAGAAGGTGAGATTCAGTTTTGTGTGAGCACTCTTGAAGTGAAAGAAGGTGTATGGGAAGACTGGCACTAATTTTGTTGTAGAGGAAAGGGCCAAGGAGTTATACTCGTAGTAGCAATACCATTCGCTCACCGCGAAGGAAAACAACGTGAGGAAACCTGAGTGTGTGAGGTATTCGCATAGCTCAGCGCTTGAAATCGCTAATCCGCGGTGGGCACGCGTGGTGATTAAGCCCATACTCTCTCTCTGAGAGAAGGCCTGTGTACCACAGTGGGACGTATATAGGCTGCTTATGACGATACCGCCCAAAAAAAAGAGTGGAATGTTTCCAGGGCTCATGTATTTGTGGTTCCCCGTTTCTTTATTTCACCGTAGTTTCTGAATGGTTCAACCTACTTACGAGGGTGGGAAGGCCGTTTCGTATTACCAATCCATGGCCACTGACAGTTGAAATATGACAGTTCTTGGTTACAGTTTATGTCAAAAATCTACTATTGGATATGAAAAACAGACAATAGGGTAATACTTAAATAATCACTTTTTCATAAATATATTTGACATTATTAATGTACTACTTAATATAATTTAGATTTAGAACAGAATTTGTATGAGATTTTATATGACATTCCAATTATTTTATTACATGACTGCCCAACCGAAAAAGCAGTGTTACGTTTACAGTTTCTTTATTCTACCATAACTTCCAAACGCTTGGACCAATTTAGAAGTGTGTGCCGTTGTTGAAATGTCGACATCATTCCGAGCGAAGATTGTAGGAGTCACCAAGCGCCCTTCGATGAGCAAGCGCGCGAGACGCCGGGTGACGCGGCGTTGGCAGGAAGATGATAGAAACCACCACAGGATAGGTTCACAGAACTTTATTGTAATATTGCTACTGACTTCTCCAAACACTAATGACTTAACTCGAAACACTGATTAGCACTGGTTTTAACTGAAATTACTCTTAAACTGTTTTTTACTAAAACTAACTGACTCTCGAAACACTGATTAGCACTGGTTTTAACTGAAATAACTCTTAAACTGATTTTTACTAAAACTAACTGACTTCCAACTTATTGTGAACCTATGCGCTGAATAGAACTCGTAATGTAATAATAGTAACTTGTAAATCTGCTTAAACTCTTCCTTTCTTATCAGAAAAAATCTAAGAATCTACGCTTCACCAACAATGGCGGGCTGACTCTCACTCCCAAGCACCCCCGCGCGCGGGATCTGCCACCCCCGCGCGCGCCCAGTTAAATCCTGCGATGCCGCGACCCTTAGCGCCATCTTAGTTTCACATAGGTACTAAATATCGACCTGTCTAGAAGGTCGCGGCTCCCCCGTTTACCTGGATTGCCACTAGATGGCGCTACCAGTAGCAGCCGGTTGGTGACAGTAGGCAGCCCTGTAGGTAATCTCATACAAATTATAAGTATATCTACCTCAACAGTGACGTATAAACAAAATTGCTAGTGAATAGGAATAATGTTTTTAAAGTAACATATTAAAAAGTGTGACCTCTTCCTAGTTAAAATGTATACTTTTTCTCTCAACTTCAAGCTCTTACATCGAATTTCAGGTACAATTGCGATCTAAATAGATACCAAGTAGTTAATTCAATGTTTTTAACCACTCCACGCTATCTCCTGGCCAACTGTAGGAATTTTTACTCCACCTATTACGATAATTGCTGATACTTTTATCACTACTCTATATAGGTAATACCTTAGCAAATCGAACTCGAACTCAATATTAACAGGGTGTTCAAAATATCTGCGACCGTGGTAAGCCTCACCAGTTTAAATAATGATGACGTCCTCTGCACTAGACAGAATAGTGTTTCGCTGAAGAGTCTCAAGGCAGATGACGCACATCTCGATCAGGCGGGGCTCAGCGGCGAATTGGTTAATGAACAAACTTTAATGAGATGTAATCGACCCAATTTCAGTTTGGAACGACCCAACTTCAGACTAGACGGTGCGTGTCTCTGTGCTGCAGATTTAGGGGCTCCATGCAGTAGGTAACACTAGCAACACCAACGTGAAAAAAATCATATCTTTTTTTACAGATCATTACTGTAAAAAATGTCAGACTAGTCTCACAAATTTATGTTACCAGCTATTTTTAGGACCATGTGAACCTAAGATAAAAAAGGACTAAAGAGCCTGTTAACAAAACACAGTCTTCAGTTATTCTTAGCGACAAGACCCAATAGGGAATTTGCCTCAAAGTTAGATTGCATTGATATGCCTACTATTTTTACCATAAAGGACATGGAAAAAATCACTAAAAAATAAAACCATTAAAATATTTGTTTTGTTCTACAGATTAAAAAAATGCGAAATATCAGGTTACTCTGCTGATAAAAAAGTTATTATATTTAGTTATTCCAGTGAATTCTTTTACATTTCATGAAAATTGAGCGCATCCGGTAACAATATTATGTTAAAAAAAACCGGCCAAGTCCGAGTCGGACTCGCGCACGAAGGGTTCCGTGCCATTATCTGTACAACATTACACACAAATATCGAGAAAAAAACGGCAAAAAATCACGTATGTAGTATGGAAGCCCCCCTTAAATACTTATTTTATTTTAATTATTTATTTTTGAAGTGAATATAGAACAAAATATTCTGTGAATATTTCAAGGGTTTACCTGTTGCCGTTATTAATATCGAGCAAAACACGCCAAACAAATTACTTTTGTTGTATGGGATTTATTTTATTCTATTTTTAGTATTTGTTGTTATAGCGGCAACAGAAACACATCAACTGTGAAAATTTCAACTGCTTAGCAGCACGGTTCATGAGATACAGCCTGGTGACAGACAGACAGACGGACAGACAGTCAGACGGACAGTGATAGTAATAGGGTTTCGTTTGACACCCTTCGGGCACAGAACCCTAAAAATTCAAATTTTAAATTTTAAACGTTATCTTTTAGAGGTGATTTAATAGTCGATACTGAAAAAACGGTTTTCAGCATTTCTATAAAACGTTGGACAGATAAGTCCATAGCTCCATATTCCATACTTTAGAATATATCATCTGTAGATAAGATTAGATAAATACTCTTTATTGCATACATAAAAATACATGAAAAATCTTAAATCTGCAGCTGTATTCTCCCTAAATAAACAAATAGAATTATATCTCCCGTTTGGGAAATACTCAAATACTTAGCAGTAAATTCATAGACGTAGTTACGATGCGTGACCATATTGTAAAAAGCATAAGGTGAGTAAGAAATGGGCTGTTATCGGACTCATTTGGCTAATTTTCACTTTGCATACCTATTATTTAAATCTCTCCACCGGTTAACCTTTCAAAGGCTTAGCATATTTTGATCACAAAATAGCAATCTACCGAGCGGATACAAACTAATCCGTATTTGAATACTGTAAAGTGTGTCTCTTCATATTAATTTAATAAAGTAAAATTAACATAAAGATTGATATTTCAAAGGGTAACTCAATTATTGCAAAGTGGGAGGTCTAAAGTCTACATCAGGTCAACCTTCGCATTTATGTTGCAAAGTCGCCCTTAACGAACTGATTAGAGTGAAAGTACGTAGAGATTAATGTGGTCTTCTGTACCTAAGGTAACTATAATTTATCAAGCAACACTGGCCAATATTTCCTTTCCATACTTCTAAAATTCATTTCAATTTGTGAAAAAATAGTTCTTAATTAATTATTAAATCTTAATTCTATGTTAATTTACCCAGTTATATTTTTTTGTAACGATAGAATTTCACGTGAATAAATAAAGATAAATAAACTCCTCGCATAAATATTGCGCCAACTAAGCGGATTAGTTTGCCAAATATGGTCCAAAGTAAAGTTGGGCCATTAGTACGGAAATTCAATAACACTACCCAGACTACCAATGTTGCGACGTATCGTCTTATGAATAAACTTTTCTACTCTTGGCCAACTTTTGGGTCGCCAGTTTTTGTACAGTGATTACATAAGGAAAACCACATACAACAAGTTATTAAATTGACACAACACTGAAAACTGTTTCTCCATATCGGCAAAGTAAAACTAGTAAGGAAAAGTATAAAGTTATCAACTTCACTTCTGTATGAAAAATTTAAATTGAATGTTGAGAATTACAACATTTTGATTAAGTACATATGAAATGGAATGAAAGAAAGCAAAGAGACACAGTTTCTTCAATGAAAGAAAGCAAAGAGACACAGTTTTCTGGGCTCGCCAATAACACGTTGCAGAAGTTCGAATTATACGTCAAAAAAGTCTTTTGACTTCTTAAGAATATTAGTTCTTCTTCTTTTCTGAATTTTAACCAACAGATAACTTGCATATTTTGAAAATAAGAATCTAGAAGATCAATGGGCGAATTCGAACTCACCTGTCACATTGTAGCTATCGATGGTGCCAAATTTTAAAAGGGGAAGTGACAGGTAATCTGTAAAATACGGTAACATGTTTAAAAGGTGTCTACACGTGATAAATAAATGACATAATTTATTTCCGCAGCGTAGGATACCTACCAGCTCGCTGGACCAACGATCCCCAACCGATCCGTAGTCACATCAAATTGCCGGTTAATTTTGTTTATCCGTAGTCATACTAGTGTAGCTGCGGCTAATTTTGTGTATCCGTAGTCACACCACTATAACTACTTATAATTTTACCGTGCCCTTGACAATCAGAAACAAAAGACGATTAAAATATCATCATCATCATCAGCCATTTGACGCCCACTGCAGGACATAGGCCTCCCTCATTTTGCCTAACCATGAGGGGTTTTGCCATAATCGCCACGCTTGGCAGGCGGGTTGGCGATCGCAGTATGCAGTTGGAATCTCAGGAAGACGCTGATGCCCGTCTCCTGGTAATTGATTTCCTTAGTCGCCTTCTACGACATCCACGGAAGGAAACGGAGTGACGCTATTCTTAATCCGGCACCACACGAATATACTGTAATTTTTATTTTATTTTTCAGTGCTACTTGAGATTAAAACTACTTTCATAATTATTATAGTTTGCAAACTTCGAAGTATAAATATTGAAATGGAAATAAGAGAAGTATCAACCGAAATAAAATACGTAAATTGGGTCAATGCTGTGTCGGTGTTGGTTACACTGGTGTGACTAAGGATAAATAAAATTAACCGTAGCCATACTAGTAGAGTTTTTTCGTCAATTTTTTTTCTAAAATTATCTAGATTTTGATATGGACACCTTTTTAAACTTGTAACGCTCATTTAGTCGCAGTTCTGTGCTACATTGAATAAAACACTTTTAAATTTGAGTTTGAGTGCGACTGCAGATAAACAAAATCTACCGTAGCCACACTAGTATGACTACGGATTTTACATTTAACCAATCGGAACGATTGATTGATTGAACTTATGTGTATGCACTACTGGCTCAATTCGGTTCTGAATATCAACCTTGTAAAGAGAACTTTTTCCGTAATCCAGTTGCACAAACAGCTGCCACAAAAGGCAGCTGACTCAGCGTTGAGCTGAGGAAGTGATCCCTTAGCGCTGATTTTCAGTCAGTGTATACGGTAACCAATAATCTATAATTTACTTACAAAATAATACATACTTAATAAAACATAAAATAACAATACACATTCCTGTATGTACTTTATTATGAAGCCTCAATAACATGGGTAAATTCCTCCCCCTTTCGAACCAAGTTATTCGGTCATTTGCCACCCCTAACTACTACCATCCAAATTTTAACTTTTTACGTCGCCTCGATAACATGAGTGTCCTAACTGCACAGCGAATGCAGCTGCAACTGCCCTTATAAATTGTATTAAGTTTATAATAAGTAATACATACCTCCGGAATACATGCGTGAGTTTATGAGTGTATGATGTATTTTTTCTCTCTCTCTCTCTCTCTCTCTGCTTATTCTTAGCCCAAACTCTAACGATCTTATAAAAACAAGATTCCTTAAAACACTCCTCAGAGTCGGTTTAAATAGTCTGTGGTAAAGGAAAAACGTCACCGCAGATTATTTAAACTAACTCTGAGAGACGTTTTAGAAGAATCGTGTTTTTATAAACAAGACCCTGAATCTTGAAGGCTGCTGTTACGTCTCTCGTGCTTTCACGCTCGCACAAACTAACCTTTTTTATTATTCTACTAGCTGTGCCCGCGACTCCGTTCGCGTACATTTCGATTTTTACGAAGCATTTGTATGGGGGCCACGTCTTATCATAACTGGAGCTAGAATTTAAATAGCCTATCCTGTGTCCCAGATGTCTATATGTTTTTATACCAAATTTCATCAAATTCGGATAATTGGTTTAAGAGTTATGGAGGAACATACATACATACATACACATTTATCTCAAGTACACAAACTTTATAGCAATCATTAAAAATGTTAGAATTTGCGAGCGAGACAGCATATCAGGTGTTAGAGCAACCTTAAGAGAAGGCCTGTGCCCCGCAGCGGGACGTATGTAGACTGCATATTTGAAATACTAATTTAAACACTCTTACAAGTTCCCAATAGAAACTTGAAGAACAAAACTATTTCTAGAGTGATCTTTCTCCATACAAAGCGAGCTAGAACGTACCCCAAAGATAAACGAAGATGAACACACCACCAATTCATCTTGACTTTGCAACCGAGGTCGATTCTGGTGATCTCAGGTTTCAAACTAATAGGTCGCCGGGCAAGAGGCCATCGTTTTTACAAGCACTACGACGTAACAAAGAGAACAGAAAATTACAACTGTATACAGGGTGGAAAAATGTGCAATTCATGAAACACCCCAATTAAAGTTATAATGGATGAATGAAGCGAAAGAGGTCTGTCAGGATCGTGGCAAGTGGGAAATACTAGTCTCTGCCTACGGGATACAGGCGTGAGTTAATGAAATGTAGAGTTATTATTTTACAACAAATTTTGTTCTATGACTCTATTGTCAAATTTATAACACACACACAAACTCACGCCTGTATCCCAGAGGGGTAGGCAGAGACCAGGGACTGCCACTTGCTACGATCCTGGAGATCACTTTCACTTCCTCAACATTCATTAGTCGTTGCATGCACGCACGCCAGTTTCGGGTACTTTTTATATTTTTCGAAATATCAAGTTTGGACAAAATTAGCATAGAAGAATGTCAATTTTATATGAGACACATTGTATCAAACAGCGCCACGACAAAGCAGAAAAACCGCAAAAATTATAGCATTAAGTCCGCCCTATTGTACATAAAATTTTCAATAAAAGTATTAATAAAATTCGTAAAAGATTATTTTTAAATGGTAATATGCACAAAAAAAATTATAAGTCCTAAAACAGTTTTTACAGTTCAAATATTTTTTGTAGATGACAAACTCTTACCGACATGTTTCAGTTACCTGTAGCGCATTTAAAAAATTTAATAACCCTATAGATGCAATGGGGAAACTCTATGTTAAGCTTAGTGAACCTTAATAAACTCTGATCGGTCCCTTGAAGCCCCCTTACAATGTTAGTTTTGTCTGAACAGACATCAACGCTAAAGTTTACTGCTGTAATAGCACCGATGTGGAGTTAGTAGACTCGCCATACTAAAGTTCCTCCAGCGAGACTTGTGAGTTATGCAAAGCGCACAGCTGCGGCCTGACGTTTGTTTGTCTGGTTACAATAGAAACGGACTCCTTTATGCACTTTCCACGTAAGTATACTTCGTAACTAAGCACCTTGTCCGTCTGTTTAATGACATCTGTTCTTTTGAACTTAAGTTTTCGTAAGCACTACACAATTATTAAGCCGGAACTAAGATAATAATGACATCTGAGTTGCTTAACTCGTCGCTAATTAACTACCTTGTTGGTGTAGTGGTTAAGGTGCTTGAATACCAAAACAGAGGTCGTGGATTCGATTTCTACTGGCGACTGCCATACTCGATTTGTACAAATGGCCTCAGTCTATGGGCCCGTACACAAAACTGCGATGCGACGTCGCATCGTAAAAATCTGCGAGCTCGCGTGACGCATCGCAAGAACTTGCGAATTGATTCGCATCGTCATTCATAATTGTAATAAATGGATGAACCCAAAATCTTCTTTGTTTCTTTTTCCTGTATCTTTCTAGTAATAATAGAAATGAGCAACTTCTTTTTACGATCCATGTCACGATCTAGTTGACAAAATCGTGGAATGTCACTCCAATCTAAGTTAGATGCAAGTTCGTGTCGCAGTTTTCTACGTTGCGAATTCGCATCGCTCCGATTCCCAGTTTTGTGAACGGAGCCTGTTTCAATGTTTGCGATGTTCTTGCCTGGTTATCATATTTTTTTTTAAAACAGGTTCCGCCACCATTTATTACGTGGCGACCTTTAGTCTTTATTTTAAAATGAATCATAAAATGTCCTATAGTAAAAGTGATATAAATTAAAATTAAAATTATACAATTAAAATGTCCTAATATTAAAATCCTAACCTATTTCTAGTCTAGAATTAAAATTATAATATAAAATGTCTTAATGTTAGAACTTAGAAATAAAATCCTAAACTAAGTCAAAAATAAAATAAAACGTGAGTCAAAATATAAAATAAAATAAAAAGTAAAAATTAGAATAAAATTCTATCTATACCCCGACGCCTTAACTCTGTTTACTCCTATGAGTAGAGACAAGCAAGGCGCCGGGGTTAAAAATAAAAGTTAAAAGCATAAAAAGTGCAACTGTCAAAAATTTTTAAATTATAAAATGTAAAAGCAAATGTCAAGTGTAAAATAAAAATGTAAAATGAAAAACTATTAAAATTTTAAGCACTTTTACAATAATTAAATCGCCTTCCTCTCGTCCGGCCTGTCCAAAAGTAAAGATGGGTTAATATAATAATAAAATAGAAGTAAAAATAAAAGTAAAAAATAAAAAATGAAAACAAGTTTAAATCCGGCCCCCATTTGCCTTAGAGGCCGCGCGCGTGACCCCCAGGGCGAAGGGCAGGAAGACGTCTCGACTCTTGGAGTCGGCCATAAAAGCGGCGAATGCCTCGCACCTCACCGCCGCTCCCAGGAGTATCTCGCAGTCGGCCCGAGCAGCTCCAAAACGGGGGCACTCCTCCAGCAGGTGCTCCAGCGTTTCGGGAGTCACGTCATCACAGATGCAGGACGGACTCTACCTGTGGAGGTACGCTCGAAAGCCGCCGTGCCCCGTGAGGAGCTCCGCCCTGGCATTGCACATCGTGAATTTGCCAAGGACTTTGTGGGCCGATGCGACGTCCGGGAAGAACAGTGAGGTGACGCGGCCAGTAGCAGACTCGCTGTAGCGGGTCTGCCACTTTGCCACTGTCTCCCGTCTCACCTGCAATTTTGCGTGTGAGACGGGATACAGGTCGTAGGCTGCCGCGTCTTTGCGAGACAGCGCCGCTCTCTTGGCCAACTCGTCTGCGCGCTCATTGCCGGGGATCCCGACGTGGGCCTTGATCCAGAAGAACCGGATCAGGCCCCCGTTTTCCTGAATATCAGCCAGCTGGCCGTGAATTTTCACGGCCAGCGGGTGTGTGGGCGAGGTGTTCCTGAGCAACTCCAGAGCAGATCTGGAGTCACTCAGGACGCTCGCCCTGATGGGACCGGGACCCCCGGCCACGAGGTCGAGAGCCTTGGAGATCGCCACCATCTCCGCTTGGAAGACGGAGGCGAAACCCTCCAGCCTGAACCCCCTGGTGCGGACCTCAACGCCATTTCTCCACAGAGTGACCGCTCCCCCCACCTTGCTCTGGATCTTGCTGCCGTCCGTATAGGCCCGGGCCCAATCGTCAGGCACCTTGCTGAGCTCCTCCATGCTGGCCACCTCCTCAAACTCAACTGGAGTTCTGAGAGCGGGGTGTGCCAGCGTGAACGAGCTGCAGCGACGCTCGACATCCCGGCCCGGGAGCGGAGCGAAGGGCCTCCCCCTCTTCAGCTCGTAGAGTTGAAGGGCCTCCTCGGCCCTAAGGTCGAGGGGGAGGATCCTCGCCAAGAGGACGGCAGCTGTGAAGGAGGTGGTGCGATGGGCCTTCGCAATGCGGATCGCGAAGGCCCTGGTCACCCTGTCGAGCAAGGCCCTGACCCCCGCTCGCTGCGCGACAGGCGCCCAGACATTGGCCGCATAGAGGATGGTAGGCTCGATGACGGTAGTGTAGAGCAGCCGGACGATATCGGCATTTAAGCCCCAAGTCGCCCTGGCCGCTCTAGACACCATCTGGAACCTAGCCATAGCTTTGCCGCAGACCCTGTTGAGGTGGCTAAGGAAATTGAGGTTCTTGTCGATCGTCAGACCCAGTACGGTGATCTCGTCCGAGAACGCGATGTCCTCCCCTCCAAGCTTCAGCTTGGGTGGGATTACATCGCGCTTCCTGGTGACCACCATAGCTTGGGTCTTCCGAGCGGCGAACCTCATCTTAGCCGCCTCTCCCCACTCGGACACGGCGTCCAGTGCGGTATTGAGGATCCCCTCGAGCTCACCCACAGTCTGCGCCGCGGCGATAATGAGAATATCGTCCGCGAACGCCTGCAGGTGAGCTCTGAGGTCCCCACCGCGCCGGAGCAAAGGGTCGAGTAACAGGTTCCACAGCAGGGGACCGCACGTCGAGCCTTGGATGCAACCTTTCGAAGTAGGTCTGTCTACATGTGCTCCAGCGTACCTGACTGACCCGTTTGTTTCACCCACGGACTTTATTTGCTACTTTACTCTTTAAAGAAACTTTTGCCCATTAGATTTCCAAAATGAATCGCGGCTCGTACGCTAGATGCTTTGTACTGTCTTGTGCAAACAACTAACAGATGGAAAAATAATTTACATTTTCCAGCTACATAGAAATAAGATGGTGGCAAACTCGGCATTGAATAAAAGCCTCAAGCTCTTACTTGCCGCCGACAAGCAACAACAGACTTGACAACGTCAGTTTGACAAATGTCAGCTTGAGAGGAAGGAGGCGCACATATGAAAAGGCAAGATACAATGTGACGTCGCTCAAATGAAGAGCATTGATAATTTTTTTGTTTGCTGAATATAAATTTAAGTATACAATATTTAAATTATGGCCCGAAGTAAATTGACATTGACACCCCGTCAACCTCCTATTAAATTTATCTAAATAAGTTAAAACCCGCCGAAAGCCTCGAAAAACACCCAAGTGTACCCCCGGAGTGCCAAGCTGCCGAGCAAGTGTACGTTTGAGCAGCCGACGCCGGATCCGAGTTTAATAAGCGGTTTTATCTGAAAAGTGACAGTCCTGCAATCAGCTGAGGGCCATTTACGATGACATTTGAATACTTCTCCGGTTACCTAGTAACGACCAAGCCTGACAGACCAGCGGCCCAATAGGAGAGTGGGCCTACCATGTCCCTATGGCAACGAGAAATCACCATCAGCGATAGTGACAGCATCAACAATTACGAACAATATTTTTTGTGTTTTATCTATAAACATCTAGATATATGTATATAATTAAGCATTTTATACCAAACTGAATAGAGTCTGCATGTCGCAACCCACGAATGCAGCTCACCTGTGACCAATAATGATGGAGGACTTGCGCAGTGCCCATACTGCCCCCAGGTGCGCCTTTTCAAAAACAATAGAGGCCTAAATATTCATATTGGAAAAACCCACAAAACCAGATATACCGACCATCAGACCACCTCTCATCTCACCCCACCTGATGACCGGGCACTCGACAGCCAGTCGCAAAATGCTCAGGGTTACCCACTATGGAAAACCCTGGGCAACCTAAAACGATGCTGCCCGGTCGTCAAACGCAAAAAAACGGAAAAACTCTCCCAAACGATAGAATTTATCACAAAATATAACACCCAGGGCGCCTGGGAGGCCCTATTTAGGTTTCCGTTCGAAACTTTACACATAAATAACAATAATAGGAAAAAAACATCACTCACAGCCTTAATTAAAGAGAACTGCACAAATATTCATCACCCCGTACAAAATCTTCATCCCACCAACAACTTCCATAAGAGTAATAAATACAAAAAAGTCGAATCAAAAGTAAACGACGGAGACCTGAAGGGAGCTGCGCAACTCCTCTTCTCATGCGACACCTTCGCACCCGACTCACCCGAAGTTCTGTGGGCCCTTACAAATAAACACCCCTCTCCCCTTGATTATCTCTGCCTTCCACCAGCACCACAGCCCGATGACGAACATCTCGAAGTCATCGGGAAAGACGTCCTAGGGGCCGTGATGTCGTTTAAGAACGGCTCAGCAAGCGGTCTGGACGGTCTTAGCCCTCAGCACCTCAAAGACCTCCTCTGTGGCGTGACCGGCCAGGCAGGCGAGACTATGCTGAGCCGCCTCACGGTGCTTATCAATCAGATGCTGGCTGGAAAGGTTAACCCAGTGGTGATCCCGCTGCTATACGGGGCGAACCTTTGTGCCTTAAAAAAAAGACGGAGGCATTCGCCCAGTAGCAGTGGCGGCGACAATACGCCGCATAGCGTCAAAGCTCTGCTGCCGCGGCATCCTCACAAAACTTCAAAAAATACTACAGCCAACCCAAATTGGTTTTGGGTCAAAAGGAGGATGCGAGGCAGCGGTGCACGCTGTGCGGACTTACGTCAAGGAGAGAGGAGGTGAGGTGTTGTTGAAGGTGGACGTTAAAAACGCCTTCAACTCGGTGGACAGGGGCGCAATGCTGGCAGAGATAAAAGAAATAATCCCTGAAATTTATCCTTACATGTGGCAATCCTACAGCTGCCCATCTAACTTAGTATACAAGGATCACGCCCTCGAGTCTGCTGTAGGCTGCCAGCAGGGCGACCCACTCGGGCCCGCCATCTTCAGCCTGGCTATCCACAAAATAACAACCACCCTGGGACGGCATTCAAAAGAAGTGCAAAAAGATCTAGTGGCATCGCGCCTCGCGCCATCTAGTGGCATGGTTACGTTTGCTCCGCAGAAAATAAAGTTAAACAATTAGAATAACAGTGTATAATTCGATCGTGACCAAAAAATTTGTAAGACAATCACACAAGGAATCAGTGAAAGTGTTATCTCCAAAAAATATTGTGGCTGCAGTGCAAAAAGTGCAAATTAATCATACATATCCCAGGACCCTATTTGGGAGATCAAATAAATAACTACAATACTTTTACTGACTAAATAACCAGTCATAAAAAGACGTGTTATACCAAGTAACGTACTTAATATGAGTGAAGTGTCATAATAGTTAACATTAGATTCAAAATCTATTTGTAAACAAGGTGATGCAACCAACTGTCAGTAACGGTAAATTCCTGAGCGATTAGTCATAATCACCAGCACTTACTACAGTTCAACAATTTCACGCCTGATTTCAACTGGCTCCGTGGCTAAGGCTGCAAGACTGTTGGTCCGGAGAGCTACGATCAGTGAGTTCAAACCCAAGCACCGAACGTCACTTTTTGTTAAAACAGTAACGTGAGTTCTATCCAGCTTGCTCAAGAGAACAACATCTGCACACAAGTTTAATAACAACGGAACTAATTCTCAACTGTGACAAGACAACGATAGATTAAAATATTACCATAGTTCGACATATTTAACACAGAGGGCGCTGACATGAAAAATTAAAAAAAAAATGACTCCAAAGAAACCCACTAACTATGAGAATTGCTCAAAATGCAAAAAAAATGGTCTAAAGAAGAACGAAACTCTCACATGTATAAATTGCCAACAAACATATTGTCTAGATTGCCAAAATGTGACGGATAAAAGATACAAACTAATGACAAAATCGAAAAGAGAAAAATGGACATGCAACAAATGTCTCTCCCAAGGTGCCTCCACCAGCAAACCCAAATCCCCCCCAGGATACCACGAGGCAAATATTACAAAGAGAGATAAGAAAAAAACGATTCAGGCTACTTTTGAAAGCGATACCAGCTGCGTTTCCTGCCAATCAGATTTTGAAAGTACAAGTTTACCGGATTTATCTACCTATGAGAGCTCAACCGAACTCCAAGAACTACGACTACAAATAATAGAACTGAAAATACAATTAAAAAGTGCGAACGACGAAATAGACAGATTGACTCTGGAAAATATAGAACTGTCTACCAAAACAAAAGGAAATGAATTTAAAATAAATACACTGAAAAAAATTTGCACGGAAAACGCTACTTCGACGAAAAAACAGAGAAAACGAACCAAAAAGAAGAAGATTAAAACGAGAAAGCTTGACTTTACGCACGATACGGAGGATTTGGATACTAATACTAGCCAATTGTCAATAGAGAGCAGTACTACAAAACCAGAGACCCCTACAAATTCCACTGCCAAGAAAAAAACTACTCAATCAAGAGATAAACCTAATGAAGAAAATATGGAAATGACAAATGTTGAGAATGAATTCATAAGTAAAAAAGGAAAAATATTTTTCTTTGGCTCCCAACAATGCAAAGGGCTAGCAAAGGCAACATCAATTGATAGAGAAAATACTCCATATAGAAAGTATCAAACATTCTCATTCATCAAACCGAATGCTAAGTCAGAAGAAATCGTCCGAACAATGAGGAGCTACGACTTCAACCACCAAGACACAGTAGTCCTGTGCCTGGGAGAAAACGACGTCAATCCCATAAAACTAACTACTGAACTCAGTTACGCTCTCAAACTTTGTGAAAAATGCTCTGTTATTGTACTAGGAATTCATAACAGCATTCACCTTAATGAAAACATGCTTAATAGTACCTTAAAGACTCTATGTAAAAACTCGCAGAATTCTATATTTCTAGACACAAATCCACATTACGTGACTAAGAAAGCCTACTTAGAAAAAACATCTGAAGCAATCAATTTCTCAATAGATTGTAGAGACTACGAAGAAAATTTTATAAAGAATATCAAAACACATCTACAAAAAAATACAAAAAACATAAACACATGCACTGATACTCTACTGAGCTTCGGCAAAAAGAAAACAGCAGATATACAAAATATAACCCCAAAAATTACCCTGACCCAAAATAAAACAAACAAACACACATTTTTTCGTCCCTCCACAGTCTAAAACTATTGACACCGTTACATGCTTTCATCAAAATATTGCAGGGCTATTAGGAAAACGCGAACTGCTAGAAGTATTACTCAAAGACCTCGATACAAAAAATCAACGGATTGACGTGATCTGTCTCAGCGAAACCTTTCTAAGACTGGGGATAGAAAGTAATGCCCATATAACGGGTTATAAAATGACATCGTCATACTCACGTAAACTTCAAAAAAGAGGCGGCGTTTGTATTTTCACAAAGAATGATGTTACTGCAAGGGAGTTAACATCTGTCAAAGATTTTACCATAGAGCAATGCTTTGAATGCTGTGGAGTTGAAATACCTCAAATAAAATGCATAGTGCTATGTGTGTATCGTACGCCCACATCAGACATAAAATTGTTTTTTACCCAGTTGGAGGGTCTCCTCCATAAACTAAACACCAAACGCTTAAAGAAAGTCATATTATGTGGTGACTTAAATATAAATGTCTTAAAAAATACCACAGAAACGAAGGAACTCAACTCTATACTATTAAACTATAACATGCAACTACATATTAAAGAACCCACCAGACAAAATACATGCATTGACAATATCGCAAGCAATATTTCTGACATAAAATCATCACAAACTCTACAAAGTGGTTTATCCGACCATAATACATGCCAATTAATGACGTTCCCTATAGATAAAAACATTAAAACACAAACCTATTATTATATCAAAAAAAGGGATTATAGTCAAGCTAACACTGAAAAATTTAAGGAATGCCTAAGTTCACTCTCATGGTCTCAAGTATACAATGCCAAAGATGCAGATGAAGCGTTTGAAGAATTCAAAGAATTGTTTTTATTATTCTACGATCTGTGTTTCCCAATTATAAGAGTCAAAATAAAAACTTACCTTAACGGTCTTAAGTGGGTAACACCCGGTATTCAACTATCTTGCAGGAAAAGTCGATATCTTAGGTACAGGTTCTATACTACAAAAACACAACAAGACAAACATAACTACCTAACGTACTCGAAAGCACTAAAAAAATGTATATACAGAGCACAGTCGTCAGCAAATAAAAATCATATGTTAAGCTCAAAAAATAAATGTAAGGCAGCCTGGACTATAATAAAAGACAATTACCAAGGTCAACAAAAAAATAACATAGAAAAAATTGTACTCAATAACGTAATTATTACAAATCCAAAAGACATAGCTACAGAATTCAATAAAAAATTTTTAGATAAAGAAATTAAATCAAAACCCACAAAGCAAATAACGAAATTAATAAACCAAATCTATGAATCTATATACATATCTCCTTGTGACAATAAAGAAATGATGACAATTATTAAATCACTAAACATGACAAATTCCGTTGGTTTTGATGAGGTGAACACTAAAATAATAAAATCATGTGCACTCTACCTTATCGACATTCTGTGCCACCTAGTAAACTTATCCTTCACAATGGGCAAATATCCGACGGCCCTAAAGTTTACTATTGTCAAACCTCTGTACAAAAAAGACGATAAAACGGACATTAATAACTACCGGCCCATAGCCCTCATTAGTATTTTCTCCAAAATTTATGAGAAAGCTATGGAAAAAAGAATAAACAACTTTTTGCTCAAACACAAGATAATTAAAGTCGAACAAAACGGTTTCCAAAAAAATAAATCTACAAGCCTAGCCGGATTTCAGCTAATCACAGAAGTTGTTGAACACGTTGACAAAGGAAAACCTGCAGCCGTGATCTTTTTTGATATGTCTAAGGCATTTGACTTCGTGTCGCATAAAATATTGTTAGAAAAATGTGAGAAATATGGAATCAGAGGGGTAGCCTGGGAATGGCTACATAGTTACTTATCTGACCGCAAGCAAATCGTGGAAATTACAACACTTTCTAAAAATAATGAATTGCAAGTACACACGTCTACTCCAGACACAAATGAATGCGGCGTTCCTCAAGGAGGGATTTTGTCCCCTTTGCTTTTCTTATTATATATAAATGACCTACCGGAAATAACCAAAAACAAATGTGTCCTTTTCGCAGATGACATTTCAGTGATAATTAAATGTATTGACGATATGAACTTTGAAACTGACGTAAATAAAACAATAGATGAAATAACAGACTGGTTGAGTGCAAATAATTTAAAAGTTAACGAGAAGAAAACAAAATACATACAATTTAAAAACAAAAAAATGAGACATCGACATATAACGGTCAAGTGTAACAACACAACATTAGAAAATACGCCATCTACGACCTTCTTAGGCATCGTCGTAGATGAAATCTGCACCTGGCTTCCACACTTAGAAAAAGTCTGTAGCAAACTAGATAGGTTCGTTTACGCTCTCCGTAGGCTTAAAAAAACAGCTGACACATCTACAGCTCTAATAGCATACCATGGATATGTGGCATCAGTTCTGAGATACGGCCTCATACTTTGGGGAAACGCCAGAGACATAAATAGGGTATTTATAATCCAAAAACGTTGCATACGGGCAATGTGCGGCGCAGCCCCTCTAGACTCGTGCAAACCTCTGTTTCAGAAACTAAATATTCTTTCTTTGCCTAGTCTCTACATCTATGAAATGGCTTGCTTTGCTCACAGTCATAGAAACATATTTAAAACGTACTGCGAAGTTTACAGCTTTAATACAAGATACCCAAATAAAATCGTGGGCCCCCCTTGTAAAACAGAATTTTGCCAAAGAAGCTGCTATTGAATGCTGATAAAAATATACAACCGCCTACCAAAATTACTAAAAGAGCTACCTTTAGTCCAATTTAAAAGGAAATTGCACAAATGGCTAGTAGAAAAATGCTTTTATTCAGCTGTAGAATACCTTGACATTAAATATATTGACATAAAATAAATATGTATAAAAATTAATAATTATTATGTAGGACATAGTCAATATAATTATGTACACTATGATTATCTCCTGAAAAACCTTACAAACTTTGACACTTAACATATTTAATTTAATTAAATTTTTGCATGCCTAAGAAGGTGAATTGTGAAGAAACTTATTTATTAATACCAGCCTAATGTACCACTTTTCGTGCAAATAAACAATTTCATTTCATTTCATTTCATTTCTAATAACACTCTCGGAAAAATTTAAATTAATAGCCTTGGAACTAAATTACAACAAATGCGACCCTTTTGACCACATAAATTCAGAAAACCCTATTCAGGAATTTAACAGATTGGCACCAAATTTAAAAATATTAAATAATGAGAACCTCCATCTCCTAGGGGCGCCAGTCCTCGAGGAAGCTTTCCCTCAATTTCTGGATAATAAAAAAAAACAAATTTTTCGAGACCATTCCGCACCTTAGCCAAATTAACACCCACATGGGCTTTCAAATTATCCACTTCTGTCTGTTTGTACCAAAATTCACATATTACCTAAGGTGTAGTCCGCTGTTTAGCGAGGCGGCGCTCTTGGGGCCTAAAGACTCCATGATTCATCTGGCCCTAATTGAAATTTTAAATTGTCCCGTTTCCGAACACGCTTGGCTCCAGGCCTCCCTTCGAATTAGGTTAGGAGGCCTCGGAGTCAGAAAAGTGACAAGCGTGGCACTGCCTGCCTTCTTGTCTTCCGTCCACAGCATTGAGGCCTTGTATAAGCAAATTATCTGCTCATCGCTGGGCACGATTGAGGTCTCATGCTGTGGGGAAGCCAAGCAGGCATGGAGACTGGCTTACCCGTCCACTAACCCACCGAAGGACCCGTCAGTCCAGAGACAGTGAGACGGGCCGCTATGTGAGCTGACGCAAAAACAGCTAGTAGAATCTAGCGTCAGCGACCCAGAGCGAGCCCGCCTCCTTGCTGCCTCAGAGCGCGAGTCTGGTTATTGGTTACAGGCAAATCCATCCGTAGCAATTGCTCCACTCTCATGGACAACATCTCTTTCAGCACTGCTATGGGACTGCGTCTGGGTTGCGCTGTCACTGTGCCCCATCGGTGCCCCTGCGGCGCTGACGTCGACCATATGGGTCACCACGGGCTATCCTGTCAACGGAGTGCTGGCCGTTTACCGAGGCACGCAGCCCTAAATGACGTCATCCGAAGGGCCCTCGCCACATCCGAAGTTCCAGCAATGCTAGAACCTCCGGGAATATTTCGCGATGATGGAAAGAGGCCCGACGGAATGACGTCAATACCCTGAAAACATGAGAAGCCGCTGGTATGGGACTCAACCTGCGTCGACACGCTAGCGCCTTCCCATGTTTCTCAGAGTAGAAGAGCGGCTGGCTCGGCGGCCGGCGCAGCGGAGAGCCTCAAACGGCGGAAATATGCAACATTGGGTAACCAATACATATTCTCGCCGTTTGGGGTCGAGACACTGGGACCGTGGGGCCCAGAGGTGCGTTCGCTCTTTAAGGAGCTGTCGACGCGCCTCATCGACGCCACGGGAGACCGGAGGGCTGGCGCATACCTCGGCCAGAGAATAAGTCTGGCCATCCAAAGGGGGAATGTTGCCAGCATCCTGGGCTCCCTGCCGCGGGACACCGACCTGGGGCAAGTTTTTTACCTGTAAATATGTAAATTATTTTTATTATTTTTATTAGTATTAGTTTTAATTATTAGTTTTTACATTAAAAAAATAAAAAATATTCCTTTAACATGGAAATATTGCTTCTTTGGGCTTTGTTCTCGAAATAGTTTTTGATACAGCCCTCCAAAAAATACTTAAGTCCCCAACCGTACGGAACGTGGCATTACAAATAGTGTTCTTATTCATATTTCAAAGTTATTAAGATAAGAATGTTCTTTATTGTACACCAGAGAACAATAATTACAGAAACAGCAATTTCTAACTGGCGGGCTTATTGCTGAAAGTAATTTCTTCCAGGCAACTCATATTGGAGAGTTTTTCGGAGAAATAGGTAATAGACATAAGTATACTTAATAGTAAAAAACTTACATGACTACATAAATGCACATACATAATACAATATGGTCTAATGAGTGTAAATAAGTAAAAATTCAATAAATAAAACCATAATAAGATGCCATTTGCCACTCAAAACACAAAAAATGGCTTCTATTAAAGTTTTGTTTCGCGTAGGTGTCTTGACAAACATTCATAGGATTAAGTGCAATAAAATTCGCCAATAACAGTGAATATGGTAGCTCTATCGGCTTCAGTGTGAAGCATAAATAACATCAAATACGAGGTTGAATCAAATGAGAGGTTCGTATGAGGAGGAAAGAGATAAACTCTTTCTCGACGTTATCATACCTGTACGCTTAGCATGCCACGCTCGAGAAATGCCCTTCTCTATGCAAATCTGTCAATTTATCTGTCGAGCCCGAGATGTCTCGACGTTAGCATGGCGACCGCGACCGAGATGGAGACGACCGAGACTTGTCTAGGTAACATGGCGGCACTGCCGACATGATTTCGGCCAAGTTAGACACTAATTTTGACATATACGACCGAGACATGTCTAGTACCCCCGGAGGTGAAGACAAGGCTTCGAGACCATATAATTCAACAGAAAATACATATTTTGTTAATGTTTTTTTGTGTTCTTGTTGTATTATACTTTCCTTTTGATGTTCGTTTCTTAACCCTTAGCCACCTGACGTGTTTTTCAGTTACACTACGACCTGACGTCGGTCATTGAGACCGCTTGCGTATTTACTATGTTTAATTATTTTATTGTTATATATTATTTTAAATGACAGTCGGATATGTATATTTATTATATTTTTTATAAATTTTAAGTATTTAAACAATGGAAAAATCTTTATTTACTTATCCTTAATCAACACTTAACATAAACATATGAAATTATAGAACCAAAATTAGGAACTTTGGAAATTAGAGATCTGAGTAGGAATTCTAAGTGCGACATAATATTATTTACTTATTTACTATCAGTTCAACATATTTTCTTAAATTATAAATCACTTTTGGCTCAATCAAGGCATAATTTTTATAAAATCACAACTTACAAAGTTTTACAAGTTGCGGCTACAATCAAGGCACATTTTTTGACTGCATTCAATGCAAATCGGATTTTTACAAACAAAACACATTTAAGCTGTTTTACCCTTCTTTTTAGGGTCACATGTTAAACAAATCTTCCGTTTTTCAAGCTTTTCAGAATTGTTAGATGATGATGTGCTGGGCGTTTGTTCTATTTTTAAGATTCGACGAATGGTGAACTGAAGATCTCTTTGCAAACCAAAACTGTGCATGCGGCGTTCCAGATGAGGCTTTATAAGATCTTCTGCCATTTTTTTTTTACAAAGACTAGTCTCGAAATCTTTGATTGAGCTTGGTTCATTTTGTTGATGATGTATGCGTTTGCTGCAGATATGTCAAGCATTCTATAAAATATTGCCATCGGCCAACGTTGTGTTCTTCGAGATGTGGAATGAATAGAACATTTTTGATCTAGCATGTCAACGCCGCCTTTTGTGCTATTGTAAAACATGATCATCTCCGGTTTTTGCGTATTTGAATCAATAACTGGTGTGTGGTGCATGCTGGACAGCAGAATTACTGATTTATTTCATTACGTAATAATGTGGTCTACTACGTCACTGCAATCTTCATTTGGAAGTTCTGGTACAGTGTGATGATTTTCGCAGTCTAAATCAAATTCCTCAAGCCATCGTAATAAATTTGCTTCAGAAATTATGAACCTACAAAAAAATAAATACTATGTAGTAAAAATAACGTAACTACCTGAGGTCGGTCACTCAGACCGCTCACGAAATATAATTACCTATAATTCACAACTGCGCGCACGTCTGGAGCTGCCGAGCGCGTGGCGCGTACAGACGGTGGATTAGAAAAAGTACATGAACGGACGGTTGCGCCGCGCGCATCGCATCAGAATTATTTTAAAAATAAAATCACCAGAGTCTCTGAGACCGACGTCAGGTGGCTAAGGGTTAATTTTTTCCATACTTAGTGCATAGAACTATTTATCTTTTAAAAAGAACCCAGTTCAAGCAAAGAAAAACAAGCAAACCACGGAAAATTACAGGAATGCGTTTTGTTACTACTATTGTAAAGCGTGCTCATTAAAAAAATCAAATAAAAATTAATGGTTTTGACTCATTGCTTGCGTAGGAACGAAACGCAATTCGTAACTTTCTAGTGAAGTTCCGCTGTCGGAAAAAACTGATAACAATTTTTAGAGGGTTGCCAGACAAAAATACAACACTTTTATTTAATATGGCAATATCTACTTTTTGGTAACAAGACCGCACTCTATTGACTATCTCGAGTCTCGGCTACCACGCTCGCACTTTCGACATGGCAAGTACTTCTAAGTCTCTCACTCGACGTCGAGAGAGAGTCAAAACGCGCATGCTAAGCAAACTGGGACGCGATTGTTGTTGAATTGAACTTTGTTTTGTTTAAATCCTAACAGTGTTAATTATAAAAACAAGCCATCGTGAATGAATCAATGAAATTATTGTATCTTTCGACTCGCGTCAGTTTACGAACGACGGTGAATGAATTGAATTTAAGAGTTGTAAAATTAATGAATTGCATAAATAGTCCTCTAAGTTGATGAATGAAATCATTCATTCATTGTCATTTGCGAACAAAACGTAAACTATGAACTACTAAGAAGAACTACTTCTTAGAAGGAAATTAACTACGAGTTAAACACTTTTTTCTTTTAGATAAACCGTTTGGCGAACATCTAAACGGTCTTTTTCATAAATACAAGACTCCTTTAAAACACCCCTCAGAGACAGTTTATATAATCTGTGGTTACGTCTTTCCTTTTAGCACAAGCTGTTGAACTGCTTCTAAGGAACGTTTAATGACTTGTGTTTGTATAAATAAATCCGAAAGTCTACCTACCGGTCTTATTTGGGTCAATCAACTATTCTATGTACTAAAGTTTGTCCCCATAAAAATAAAAATAAATTATTTTAAAGGAGGTAATTTTAGGATAGTATTTTTACTACAAAGGATTCTTAGATCATTGGTTAAAAGTTTGTCAGTGACCGATATTAGTTTAATTAAGAATGTTTTACTATTTTTACTGTAACTTAGGGGACAATGTTTCCACGCCATACAAATTCGAGCTGTCCCTTCAGCCACCTCGCAAACTTCCAAAGCGAATATTTCATTACAGTTTGCTTTGAAACAGACAAAATATATGTTTAATAGTAGTAGTTAATATTTATAATATTTGACATTGACAAGGATAATAAAATATATTATGATATAGATTATATATTATTTTTTAATTTTGTCCCACGGAGTTCGATTAAAATATTGTCCCCCACGTAACTGTGCAAAAAGTTCAAATCTTTCAAAAGAGATGGCGTTAGTTGTGATTGTTTGCGGCTTTAGGTTCCTAGAAGTCACGTTGCAAGTATCCGCCATCTTGTTTGGTTGCCACGTGCCTGCTAGTCGTTCACAAAGTGCGCTCCGACTAGGGTGTGTTTATTCCGTGTCTCCAGTGTGACTGCGAAAAATCAGGTATTTTCTAGACTTTTTTAACAAATTCTTGTTTATTATTATTGAAAATTATTCTAGTACAGTGAATATGTACAATTTTTCTTTGAAATTGATTTAGAAATCACTTGGTGAAATTTTCATGGTAATTTGTCCCCTCTATTACTCGTCACCTACGTTACCTAAATGGTAACACAAGAGACTTAGTTAGTATCACAGTGGACATTGCACTGTAACTGTATAACTTTTCCTCGTTTAGTCATATATTCATCAATTGCAAATAATGTATTACAATGGTAATGAAACACTTGTTGGTAATAGGTTTGGTTTTTCTAGAAAATGGCGCTATATGCTGCTGAAAAACAAAAAAGATATAGAGAAAGGTTGAAAAGAGATAAGATAAAATATGAAGAAGTTAAAAGACAACAGAGAGAAAATTATCACAAGAAAAAAAGATTGGTAAGTTCCCTAACACCAAAAGAAAAGAATAACGCAAGAGTAATTTGGAAACTTCGAAAAAGAGCTCAACGCCAACGTCTAAGAGATCTTACCAACGTGATGAATGAGACTCCTCCTCAATCACCGATACCGCCCTATGTTCAAAATGAAGCTCAAAGACTACTACGAAACCAAGATTGCGCTTCACCTGTATCTGCATGCAGCAATGAAAGTCCAAAATCAAGGGGAAGGAAGACTGTACGAAGAGACCGATCTAAGCTATATAGAAAAAACAAAAAGTTGGAATCTGAAAAGGAACAACTCAAAAAAAATACGAGAAATACAAGAAAAGGTACGAAAGAATGAAAAATAGACTAGAAAATGAGTCAAGAACTGAAGGACATGAAGAGAAGAAATACAAAGTATTGAGCAATGCTATCAATGAAAGATACAAAAGGTTGAGGCGATACAAAGACAAAAGAATGTTGAAAGAGATATTTTCACATCCCAACTTAAACACTTGTCGCCTAAAGAAGACGATGGTGCAAGATGCTCTTGGAATTAAAGGCACAGTAAGAACACGTTTGCCAGGAATAAAAAAAATTTCACCCTTGCAAGCAAAAATAAATGCATTTTTTTTGCGAGATGATGTGTCACGAATGACAGCCGGAAAGAAAGAGACAGTCACTAAAAACAAGGATAAAGTACAAAAAAGATATCTTTTGGACACAATGAAAACCCTCCACGAAACCTTTCAAAAAGAATACCCTGATGACATATGTTCTTATTTTTACTTTACCAAAAATAAGCCCTGGAATGTCAAATCTCCGTCGGTGTCTGGCCGAGAAATGTGTCTCTGCAAGACTCATTCCAATGCAGCATACAAAGCGATAGCGCTGAAGAAGAAGAAAGTCCTAAAAACACATGATCTCAGTCAATTGATATTGGAGACCGTCTGCAGTTCTTCAAATAAGGGTTGCATGTATGGATCTTGTGAGAAGTGCTGCAACAAACAACCATCTCTTAATGAAGAAATGATAGAAGGCAAAGTTACTTATAGCGAGTGGGTCAGAAAAGAAGAAAAATATGTAAAAGATGGAAAGGAACATAAAGCTTTGAAAAACGTAAAAGAAGACAAAGAAATAGATACAACAGATTTGACACAAAGATTTGACAAAGAACTAAAATTATTAAAAAAACACGTATATAACATAAAGACTCAATTTAAAATGTTTAGGAAATGCGTCGATGAAATTCAACAAAATTAAGCTGTTATATTAGCAGACTTTAGCGAAAACTATAACTGCAAATATAACGAGGAGGTTCAAGCGCACCATTTCGGTGGTTCGAGACTGCAGCTATCCCTTCATACAGTAATGGTATATGTCCAAAACACTGATGATGTTAAGAATTTTCGGGCCTTGTCTTTTTGCACAGTGTCTTCGTGTAATGTGCATCAACCTGCTGCTATCTGGGCGCACTTAGATCCCATATTGAGATATATTAAAGAAAATTATTCACAAGTTGACACACTTCATTTCTTCAGCGACGGACCTTTGACGCAATACCGGCAAAAGCAAAATTTTTTTTTAGCTTCTACTAGGCCTTTCGAATATGGTTTTAGTGGAGCCACGTGGTCTTTTTTTGAAGCCGGCCACGGCAAGGGCCCTGCCGATGGCATAGGTGGTCATTTAAAGAGAACAGCAGATAATATAGTGGCCAAAGGACGTGACATTTCCAATCTTGAACAATTTGTCGACTCATTAAAGGGAACTAGCAAAATACAATTGTTCGTTACAACAAAAGAAGAGATTGACCTAATATGGGAATGTTTGCCTGTCAATATTATGAGACTACCAGGAACCTTACAGGTTCATCAAATATATACCACATCTTACTGCAAACTGAAGCATCGTAGCTTGAGTTGTTTCTGCAAAAATGGCGACAGAAGAGGGTTTTGCGCGTGCTTGGAACCTAAAATATACGAGCCCATAAAGTCCTCACCAGAAAAAACTGTTCAAGCAGAAGACGAAGAGGATGATTTGCCTTTAAGCAGTTTCCGAAAAGACCAAGAACCCCTAAATGAAACACAAAATGATATTGGATTTTCGGATTTGACTAAACCACACAAGACTTTTTATAATGTGATATATGGATGTGAAGATTCGGAAGAAGAAAATGAACCTATACCAGTACCATCTTGTTCAAACACACGCAATATAATGCCTAGTTGTGGAGACTTTTTGTTAGTAAATGTTGAGGCTAGTGGTCAAAAGCATTATAAATACGTGTGTTTAGCCCAGGGTGATATAGAAGAAGATGGTGAAATTAAGGTCATGTTTTTAAAAGCAGTCAAGGGTGCTTCAAAATTTAGACCAGATCCATCAGACATTTCGTACGTCGCCTTTGAGGACATAGTGCAAGTGCTGAACAAACCGAAGAAAAAGATGACCAAATCACGTGTGTTGTATGAATTTGAAGATGATATCGACATATTCGAAAAGTAGCATACCTAATATTTTTTGTAGTATTTTTATAATAGTATGGTTGATTTTCTGATTATTTATATTTGAGAAGTAACATTTTTGTTTTAAATTAATATGTTCCTAATGATAATTAAAAAGACTGATTCTTAAAAGTGGCTTTAATTATATTACTTGAAGTCATATCGCATAGGTTAAGAGTATTTCAAGTTTGAGATGTTTAGTTTGAAATTGAAAGGATTTGTTATCTGGTTTTGACTTAAAATTTGATTATTATTTAAGTTTTTGATCTTCTTTGAGTTTATTTTAAGATTTAAAGGTAATCTTGGAAGTCTTTATATTATAAATGATATTATCTCTTGTGACAACTTTTGCCTTGTAGGTAATACTTAGTTTATTATGTGATAAGTGACAACAAAATGTTATTGTGTGCATTTGACACTGGAAAGCAGTGTTATGTGTATTATTTCTTAGTTAGTCTCTTAAGTTACCAGGAATGTCTCTTACGTTACAATAATGTCCCTAAGGTTTTAAGTTAAAAAAATTAAAAAAAAATCCTACTTAGTTATTTTTGTTGCTGGAAAAGTTTATAACTGAGGCATTAATAATGGACGATTTGTTTTATATAGACTTCAAATTAAAAAATACGAAGGTTCTTGATTTATTTTAAAAAACGATATTATAAAAACCATAAAGTAACTTAAGAGACACAATAACTCATGATTATGGTAGTTCTATTAAAATAATTTGAAATGTAAGCCTTTAATGTACAAGACTGATGCTAGTTGTACTCAATAAAAACGTTGATTCATATATTTTTTATGTTTTTGAAACCTAAATTGTACTCTTATAGTCGGTAACGCAGAGGACCAAATACTGTCATAGTTTCTGTATATTTAACAAAATATGACACTAAAAATTAAAAAAGTGCACTGCCCGTTATCTTATCTACAACTTTATTCACTAATCTTTAAAATGTGCTGTAAAATAATTTAGATTTTCGATTATTATTTTTAGAAAAAACTTAATTTTGCCGCTCTTGTTTAGTACAAAGAATAGTTGATTGACCCATTTATGACTCGATTCCTTAAAACACTTAAAACGCCGAATAAAATCGTCTGTGGTAGAGATGTTACAAGGAAAAGATGTGAAAGACAGATTAAATAAACAGAGTTTTGAAGGAATCATGTTTTTATATGACTGTTGTTCGACCTTTTAAAGTTAGTTTTGGTATCACTAGAGCCATGGAGCTTGTAGTTACCTACGTGACGTACATCCGACGGTTTTGAAGAAGCAGATCCTCCTTTTTCACTGCAAAAAATTGCCGCAGCAGCCTAACGAAAGTCGAAATCATCGGCTTAGTCTCTCTAGTCTCTACCTATTTGTCAAAAAAATATATTTACAGAACATTCTACTATCCTATTCTAACTAATATTATAAATGTGAAAGTGATGATGTGTGTATGTTTGTTACTCAATCACGCAATGACGGCTGAACAGATTTACATGAAACTTGGCATACAGATAGACAAAAACCTGAATTGAGACATAGGATACTTGATATCCCGGTTATGCGTTCCCGTGGGATAATATTTATTTTAAGTTTAAAACAGATGGCGTTAACGTTGTTTTAAAATAGATGGCGTTGTGCAAGAATCATCGGATTCTGTGGCGAAGTTCGCCACGACAGCTAGTTTTATATACCTATGTGGGATATAAAAGCAAAGCCAACTCTCCCCATGAAGTGTCAAACTGAGATAAAAGCTAAATTCAGTAATAAAGTAATTAATGGTTTTTTTTGTTTATCTGAATTAAATGGAGTCTTTGATGTTCAAGGATAGAAAATTGTTATTATTACTCGTTCCTAATTGGACTGTGTTACGCAAAAAAATTCCAACCCACAATATGAAATTTGCGAGCAAAACGCTTTTTAGGGTTCCGAGCCCAAAGGGTAAGGGCGTCCGTCCGTCCGTCCGTTCCGCCCGTCCATCCGTCCATCCGTCCGTCCGTCCGTCCGTCCGTCCGTCCGTCCATCCGTCCGTGTGCCTGTCACCAGGCTGTAACTCATGAGCCGTGATAGCTTCACACATGATGTATTTCTGTTGCTGCTATAACAACAAATACTAAAGACAGAATAAAATAAATATTTAAGGGGGGCAACCCATACAACAAACGTGATTTTTTTGCCGTTTTTTGCTCGATATTATTAACGGCACCAGGTAGACGCTTGAAATACCTACTCATATGTTGCATAGATAATGGTACGGAACCCTTCGTGCGCGAGTCCCGCTCGCATTTGGCTGGTTTTTTTAGTATTAGATTGTTTTCTTCCCTTTTTTGTTCAGACGTTTCATATCTGTAATCACTGTAACATTAAACACGTCTGAGCAAAAACATGACAATGTAAAGTAAAGAAGCGCTTTTCTTGAAAATAGCTTATTGTGGGTTGGTTTGTTGGTATGTTTCTGCCTGCGTAACACGGTCCAATTGTCCTTTAATTAGGACAAACATTTGAACAAAGTGATGTTTGATTGTAATAAATTCCGGATAGAGTTAAGTTATGTTTATTAATTTATCCTTAGAGTTACAACCATAGAGTAAAACTGCATTCACAGATTAAAAATTAAAAAGTGGACAGGCTTTGCTTTTATACCCCTCACATAAGACAATACTCATTCTTTACTTAATTAGAAACATATGTTTATTCTACTTAACTATCTTTGTTAGTGGAACCGACATGATGTTACTCTAATTCTTGTTTAACAAAACTTATAATAACCTCTCCAAGCAAACGTTACCGTTAGTGTCACTGTCAAAAGTGACAGTTTCATTAACTGTCAAAAACATATGTTCTAACCTTCAATGGGTATCTTTGTTTACTAGTGTGAATTAAAGTATTTCTGTTTAATAGCGCCACAATAATGTGTACAGTGGGTGAAGAATATATTAACGAGATATTAAGTCACGTGGCAGCTGAAAATAGTTTGACGGACTGGAAGATAACTCGGAGTGACTTCGAGGCGATCACCCAAAACTACTTTGGAGTTCTCATCCCAATAGATTTAAATGGAAAAACAAATGAAAAAGCTGTCAGTTTCGATTTAGTTTTGAAATTAGCTCCCACAGATGAGCGGTTCCGGGTCAGTGGGGCTCTAACGCTTTTTTTTGCCAAAGAAGTATTTGTCTATTCGACTGTGCTGAGAAAGTACGAAGCAATTCAAAGTTGCTTTTTGACATCGCCGTTTGTCATGCCTAAATGCTTCTATGTGCGCGAAGAATACTGCAAAGAAGCCATTGTCATGGAAAACATGTGCGCTTACGGGTACAGACCATACTCCGATGCGCCATTTCTCGATCATGAACATATGATTGTCTCACTAAAATCTCTCGCGAAGTTTCATGCGCTGTCGTTCATCCTTCAGAACCGAGATGAGAATTTGCATAAGAAAGTTCGAGAAAAATGCGAGCCGCTGAATGAGGCAACAAACAAAAGATTCATGGAGATATTAAAAGACAGGCTTTCGAGAGCGCTGGAGACTTTCGCTGGTACGGAATACATTCCGTTATTGCAGAGGCTTAAAGAGAATTGTGTTAAATTCGTTGAAGCTACCGCCGTCGGAGTGAAAGGACTTGCTATTTGTCACGGTGACATGTGGAAGGAGAACATTCTCTTCAAATATGAGGTGGGGAATTGAAATTGTTGTAAAATTATTTTTGCAATTTTGACTGCAGTTTCCCGGTTGTGGCTAAGCTGGCTAGGTTTTTTTTTCGTGTGTTTACTGTTACGCTATTGTGGGAATCTGGTATTTCGGTCATCTGGTATTTTGGGAATCTGGTATAGTGGAAAGAAAGGATACTATGAAAGGGTTTAATTTTGACCATAGGGATGGTAACACGAAACTATTTACAGATGGCGCCACTGAAATTTGCCTCAACCATGTTTGTTTTGTTTTATAGTGTTGCTTATTTTCGGATGTTTTCAAGGAAATTCAACATAAAAACGTCGTGAAGTGCTTTTAACTAAGGGAAAAACCATACTTTAAACCAAAACTGAAAAAGCAAAGTTTCGTACAACGCAAAAGGAAGACAGACTGTAATACAAAGGTAACCTCAAAAATATTTTTTAAACAGTTCTTGCAGAAATAATCACATACCTATAGGTAAATACCTCTTTACTGGCTGATTTATCAATTTGAGGCCGACTTGCACCACTCCTTAAATGTCACTTAAGTCGCCATTCGAACCGACTTTTGTAGGAAGAATTTTAGTTGAATGCTGTTTAAGCCACGTTTAACTAATTATAGAAGTACATATTGATCTCTATTCAGACCTGGCAAGTTAAATGCTATGGGTAATTTAGTACCTACTGCTAGTTTGTAACACAAAATTTTCGCGGGCTAGATGCATGTTTCATGCATTTTTTAGACCCCTTTTGTTTTTGCTCTCGGCGTTTTGAAACGCATTCTGGCTGCGTTCGGTTACACTTTTCTTTTTTTATCGTTCGATACAAGTTTTCAGCCTTTGTGCTTTTCCCTGGTTTATTTTTTTTTTATAGACTTCAAGTCTCAGGTAATAAATACCTTTCAATTAAAGTTAACTATTGTTATCTCCATTTCTTTCACCTTAGATGGTGAACGAAACGTCAACAGCCAACTACCTACCTATTTTGAGATACGATCTTAGGCCCAACGAATAAATGCATGTAACTATGTATAATTATGATTTTTTTTATTAAATAAAACCGATGTTTACCTTGTACCTTGGAACATTGTTTTACTTCAAAATTACAATTGCAGTAATAATAGCTGGCTAGTCTTAAAATTAAAAGTGTAGGTACCTAAATACTGCCTCCATTTTTAACGAGTGTGAAAGATGCTGACCTGAAAATAAACTAAAATTATAAAACATAACTTTTCACTATGATTCTAGATTTATTTTATTAGTATTATTTGTATTTACCTGCACAGAAACATTTTTTTGGTATTTGTTTACAAAAACTATACTTTCCTCCAAATTCGTTTTGAGCCACCGAGTTCTATTGCAAACTGAGCAGTAAAAGCGTAGTCACAGATTTTGCTGTAAAAGACACTACACAATCTTTGAGGTTTTTTAAATTACAAATAATGTGATTTTCCCATACTAGTGAAGAAAACGGGACATCCTACATTTTGATTTTTTTGATAGTTGCCACTTGCCACCCCCATTGATTTAACTAGCTCTTAATAGTAGCAACCTTAAGTGTGGCAAGTAACATATGTTATCACAGAGTAAATGTTTTACGCAGACAGACGAGGTTAATCTATGGTACAAACAAAGAATTCTTTTCTTCGAAAAAATGTTAGTAAAACTTCTTGTTGTATTTATCTATTCGTAAGCATTTTTATACAATACTTTTTGCGGAAGTAGCTTGTTTTGGAATGGTAATGGGGATGGCAACACGAAACTAATTACAGATGGCGCCACTGACCAGACAATGTTTGTTGATTTTATAGTGTAAGCCACACATTTTCGGATTTTTTCATGGAAATTCAACATAAAAACGTCATGAAATGCATTTCACTTAAAAGGGAAAGCTACACTTTATACCAACCAAAACTGAAAAAGCTGCTTTTTAAAAGCAATGTTTTGTATGCCGCGAAAGGAATACAGACTGTAATCTTTTAATTTTAAATCTTTTTTAATCATTTCTTGCAGAAATAATCGCATACCTTTAATTAAATACCTTCTTATCTTTACTGGCTGGTTTATTTTATCGATTATAAAGTTTAAAATGTTAAATTTACTCAAGAAAGTTACCCAGAAATATCGAAATTCATTGTAAAATTATACACACTATGTACCATATAAACTTACTCATAAAATCATACTATTTCTACATGAACTCTCTTAATTTTATTCCAAATTGGAGACGAAGCAGCTTTATGAGCATAAAATGACGCCGCGGGACTACTACTTGGAAGGTTCTTATCAAGAACAACTAAATTGTCCTATCAGAAGTATTGACATCTATTCAGATCTGCCCAGTTCAATGCTTTGGGCTGGCTCTGGGTAATTAAATGCTGCTGCTTACCTATTTTGAGATAGGTACGGGCTTAGGCCCAAAGAAATGCGTGTTACAATGTATGAATATGATTTTATTAAATAAAACCGGTGTTTACTTAGTACCCAAGAACATTATTTTACTTCACTTACAATTGCAGCAATAATAGCTGGCTTTACGTTTGCTAAATGGGTTGAATCATTGATATCAAGGCTTGCATTTCTCGTTTTTAGTTAGTTTTAAGTTTAACAGTCTAGGTACCTACCTACCTAAAAACAGCCTCCGTTTTTAACGAGTGTGAAAGATGTAAACCTGGAAACAAACAAGAATGATAAAACGTAACGTTTAACTATGATTCTGAATGTATTTCATTAGTATTATTCGTATTTACCTGCATAGAAATATTTTTTTGGTATTTGTTTACTTCCTTTAATACTGATAATCGTTTTACTTCCTCCAAATGGTTTAGGAGCCACAGTTTTTCTATTGCAAACTGAGCAGTAAATGCGTAGGCACTGATTTTTTTGAAAAAAGACACTACATATATCTCGGGGGTTTATTTAATTACAAATATTGTGCTTTTCCCACACATATAGTCAAGAAAACGGGACATCCTCCATTTTGAATTTTTTGACAATTGCCACCCCCATTTTAATCTGTGCTTTCAGCGACATCTTTGTAAAATAATCGGTACTATAATCTATCATAAACACAGATTATTCAGAAATGTCAATCTAAAACTCTCATTCTACAATAAAACTTCATTCTCTCTTTCATATCGCATGAGATCTTAATTATTAGGAGTCCCTACCTATAGACTTCTCTTTGTTTTCGCAGGACCAAAATCCTAAAACAGCTTGCCTTATTGACTACCAGACAGCACGAACAAGCAGCCCAGCATATGACGTTCTCTACCTCATCACAACCAGCTCCAACACAGAACTGCGAAAAAGTCACTTCCGGAACCTTCTTTTCATTTACTATGAAACATTTGAGAAGTTTCTCAGTGAAGCTAGTCTGTCCAGCGAGGTGTATTCGAGAGATAACTTTGAGTATGACCTAAAAGTGATTAGTCCAGCGTGTCTAATCATAGCTAATACAGCACTGTGGCTTTCTAATGGACTACAAACGGAGGGACATGTTCGCAGCAAGAGAGTTTATACCACGCCCGAAGAGAAAGCTGAATTTACGGAAAATTACAAAACGATCGTAAAGAATATTATCGATGATTATAAAATCTATGGGTATTTGTGTACTGTGGACACAGAAAACAACGAGTCACTACAGAAAATTCTCCCATAACTTATCATAACATAAACTCACGCCTGTATCCCAGAGGGGTAGGCAGAGACCAGGGACTGCCACTTGCTACGATCCTGACAGATCACTTTCGCTTCCTCAACATTCATTAGTCGTTGTATGCACACACGCCGGTTTCACAAAGTTTCACATTCTCACAAGGTAATTAAAAACGAACGATTAGTAAGACAAATGAAACAAATTCGCATTCGTATTGTAATCACCAAAAGTGCCTGCTGTTATACAAAAGAAAATTGTACACCTCAAACAAAATACTGCAAAGTTGTAAAGTCAGGACCGCAAGCAATATCAATAAAAAGTAGGGGTGCAGGTTTTTAACAGAAGATTAGCATAAGACAAACACGGAGGCAACGGGAGCTCGACGTAGATCGGATTTGTTTCACTCCGCGGCCACGAACTACACCAGCAGGTTAACTCACAGTTTTCCAACACTGATGCACAACACAAATGCACAAAGTTAAGTTGTTATTATGACGGAGTGACCAAATAATAAAATGTAAAAGAACAGGTGAACAAGAAACTTGATAGTTATCTTTTTTTTTATGCGGCCCTGTAGTAAAAATGGGTAATATATAATATGGGTCAGAGTTAGTGTGATTATATTGCTAAGGATCCCGAATTTAACAAAAAAAAAATTTTGCACGGAAGCCTCGGTGCGTGAGTCTGACTCGCACTTAGCCGGTTTTTCTTAACTGTTTATTACCCGTCCTCGATCAGAGGATTTTAATTACAATAGAAGCTTGTTAACACAAATTTCCACTTTCCGTTTGATTTAAAAGGGCGTATCTTTATCGCAGAATCTCTACATATCGATCTTCTGCTGTCACAGTTTTACAACACTGGTGCCTAATGTGTAGTAGATTAACTTAAAAACTTAGTAGGAAATGGCTACAATGAAAACACGTTGTTTATTAATTATTACACGAAAAAGAAGGCGCGATAGAAGTAAGATAAGAGAGAAATAAATAATTTATTTCTCTCGCGTTTTCTTTTTCGTATAATAATTAATAAACGACGTGTTTTCATTGGATCCTTCTATTACTTAGAGTTGTAAGTTATGAACAATGTGTATGAAACACATTGTTCATAACTTACAACTCTCATGACACTGATTGTTCGCCTGTTGATATGATTCTCTTTGCTCTGTACCTTACCGTACCGTAAGTACTGAGTAAGCTAACTATGGTGAATAGCTTTTCCCTCGCCGCTTCGAAATGCAGAATTATTTAGCCCCGACACGGCGATGCACTTACCCTCCACCTGCGATTTATTTAAACCAAAACGTTTCAATGGAGAGAGCTAGTTTAGTGAGGAAAAACCTACCGGACAGCCAACTGTCTCTACCGTATATTACGTAACAGCAACATAGATGACAAAGCTTCGCAGACAAAAGGCGGAAAACGTTCCAATTTGTATAACGCGCTGGTCGAAAGAGCGGAGATTGTAATAGGTAAAATTTAAATGCAGCACAATAATTCATACGGCTACAAAGCACCCGGGTGTCATATAATTCACGAGAACAGTTTGTGTAGTTGTTGGCATTATGCAGTAAATTCTGAAAACTCTTGCCTCTAGTGTTCATGCTAGGAGGTAGACTTGGGTAGTTCCAAAACGATTGACATAAACGATACATCTGGAGTGATGGACTCATCACTCACTCGTTCACTAAGTATGCGGCGTCCAAGTGCTGGAACGACATTCCTCCCCAGTCCGTGAAGCGGCCAGTAGATGTGACTTTGGGCGGTATTTTATATTGTACGTATACGTATGTGTATATATGTCTTTATATATGTATTTACGTGTATATTTAATTTATTTTATTTTATTTAATAAGGCACACCAACAGCATACATACAGAACATAGTAGAATCGTGTTATATAAAATATATAATTACGTGTATGTACACGACTTATAGGTAAGCTCAAGATTTATATGTAAATTAAGCTTACATCGAAAATGAGGTGATGTTACAAGGATGATAACTAAATATTCAATCAACTATACTGCCTGTGTATACCTATACCAATTTCTTGAAATCCCGGAATGTTTGATGGGTAATATCAAAGTCATGGCTCAAATCATTGTAGTAACGACGCATACGAGAGATAGGTCCATTGTAAGAAACGTTATTGTTTGAAGTTGGAACTTGAAATAAGCGGAAGAATGTATGAATGTATATCGCTGTTAACGTAAATGTAAATTTATTGATGTTTATTATGTTACCTATGGTTTCATTTATTAGTTGGAGCTATCGGCACTGACTGAAAATCAGAGCCGATAGCCACAAAACCTTTTTTTTGTTCTGTGTGTACGTCGCCACTTCCATACAGAGCCATGCATGTGCGCTACAGGTCCGCGGGTGGCTGGAGAGGCGATACTTCAGAAACAAGATTGGTCGACTCAATTTTTTAAAAGTTTAAATAGATGGCATTTTTTTACTAATTACGCGGCTCTCACAACACCCTGATTTCAGCGTGAACACATTTAATAATTTTCTTTTCTCGGATACATTTTTGTAGTGCGAAATATTTTTCACTATGCCAAATCTTAACGCACTTAGATGGTCAAAGTTGTTTGAAAAGCGTTTGCCATGCAACGCTATAAACAATACTGTGTTGAGATCGGATTATTTATGACGTCATGAAATACAGAGTGTAACGTGTGACCTTATAGGTACCTGAACCTGAAAGAGCTGTAATTTTTACTCGCAGTCAAAACGTGACACTTATGTTTATTATGGGTCTATAAAGTTACTTACAAAACTAGGCAGAAGTCTGCATTACCCGACAGCATATAAAACAGATTTTTTGTTTTCTATATCACATACATTTTAGAATTTATAATAGCATTACCACTCGCTAACGGTGAAGGAAAACGTTGTGAGGAAAGATTAGATTAGATTACATTAGAACACTTTATTGTACACACCAGAAAACAAAATACATTAAAAGGCTACATGTCTAAGCTGCGTAAGAAAGCTGTCTAAGGTTCATATACCTCAGCGCTTGAAATCGTCAATCTGCAGTGAGCACACATGGTGATTAATCCCACACACTCTCTCTGAGAGCACAATTTTGTACAAAGGCAAACTAGACTAGATAGTATTCTCTTACAGCTAACCTGCTCTTTTCCTCCATTACACAAAGAAAATAATTCACATTAATCCCAATCAATTCATGGGCCTAGATTCTGTTAATGCATTGTAGTAACATGACAACTGCATGAACATGGCGGTTTTCATTTCATGGCTGCTTTAAGTCTACGCGGGCACACCCATTAAACCTTCTAGGCGTCAATGGTACGAAAAAACACGTCACGTGACCCGACAGTGTACCTGTCATTATACTACAATACACTAACAGAATCGAGGCCCAGGTCCACTGCTGGACACAGGCCTCCCCAAAGGCAAGCCACTTACTTCTGTCCTCGGCCATCATCATTCAGCCACTGCCAGCAATCTGTCTCAGATCGTCCGTCGTCGTCAATTAAACCCAATATAAGAAATAATTTAGTATTTTCCAAGGTTAGGTAACACAAGTACTAGACATAAAAAAAACTGAATTTGCACGGATTTTTTACTAGATTTGAATTTACTCGTTTATTATTTCATTTTACAATTTTCCGACGTTTCGGTACTTTTGCAAGTTCTGTGGTCTCGGCAGACTGAGGTGACAGGTATTTTTTTGAAAGCATTAACTGTTAGTTTACTACCCTTGGCAAAAATTACAAAAAATTATGAATTTACGTTCCAAAAATATTATGGCAAATTTTTAAATTTAAATTGCCTACTTAACTATTAATAGGGGTTAAAGTATGAAATTGCCGTTTTATTGCAATAGGTTCTTTGAATTGACATAGAATCTTCATGGTTTGAGGTTTTCGAATGAAACTTTTTTCAAATGGTTTCTATAATGTTCTTTTTTTAAAAAATGTGAAACATTTGAATATCGACTTTCAATTGTTTTTGTTATTCAATTTAGATAAGAAAGATGGATACTGCGAAAATTCGAGTGATTTTTGAATACGAGTTCCGACGCGGAACTAACGCGGCAGAAACAGCCCGCAATACCAATGCTGCGTTTGGAGAGGGGTCTACTAATGAACGCACCGTGCGATTTTGGTTTAAACGCTTTCGTGATGGAAATTTCGACTTAAAGAACGAGCCACGAGGAAGACCGCCCACACAGGTCAAAAACGATGAATTAAGAGAGATAGTGGAAGCCGACCTTAGTCAAACTACCCAGGAATTAGCGGCATGGTTTAACGTTACCTTACCCACAATATTGACTCACTTGCGTCAAATCAATAAAATAAAAAAATACGAAAAATGGGTGCCTCATAATCACTCGAATTTTCGCAGTATCCATCTTTCTTGTCTAAATTGAATAACAAAAACAATTGAAAGTCGATATTCAAATGTTTCACATTTTTTAAAAAAAGAACATCATAGAAACCATTTGAAAAAAGTTTCATTCGAAAACCTCAAACCATGAAGATTCTAGGTATATCAATTCAAAGAACCTATTGCAATAAAACGGCAATTTCATACTTTAACCCCTAATATTTTACTTAAACTCAATGTACAAAACAATTATTTTACATAAATTCAAAAATATTGATTATTAGTCATTGAAATTAAAATTAAATCTACAGTCACACTTCTAGCAAGGGGGTCTCATGCACTTAAACACAGGTTTCCATGCTGTAGCTATGTTCCAACCACGATCTCTATTTATATTTGGATGCCGGCGGATCTCTATTGCCTCGCGTATCATTCTAGGAAAGAAACGGTCCTCTCGGGCGAGAACTTGAACTTTATCAAAATGAATGAACGAGTAAATATCCGTGCAAATTCAGTGTTAGGAAACCGACTAAACTTCCTTTATCCCTTCCTATCGTTCCTCGCCATCTATCGGTCGGTGTGAGAACTACACCGTACGTACCCAAAATCGAAGCATCGCGAGCGCGCGCGTCTGTGCAAAAAAAATACTAAAAATTCAAAATCCGTGGTTTTTCTCAAAAACTTCTACGTGAATTTGTGTTAAATACATCCTAAATCACCTACGAACAACTAGAAGAGTGCCCCGGGGACGGAAAGTAGCAGCAAGCACAATTTACCTGTAAGTACCTACCCTGTCCTTTTAGTCGGCCTTATTTCAAATTTGTTTCTGGGTGAAAGTCAATAAAATATCAACCAAACGTTAGTTTATGCAACATTCAGATTTATTCCTATCCGTTTAGAAATGTTGCCACTTCGACTTACACCAGAGTCATAACTACAACTTTACTGTTTGTTGGTCAGTTTACAAAGTAGAGTGCAAATGAAGCCAGACGATTCTAAAACAAAGCAATATGTTTAAAAATTGTAAAAATTGTCCTCAGCACGGGTTAGTGCAATAAAAAGAATATATAAAGCAATATGTTCTCAAAATCAGGTAGTGTAATTTTTCACCTGCATTCAAGCCATGTGTATCACGTATGAAAAGAATAGTAAGTACAAAGAATAAATCATTGGCGATTTTCTTACACGTCTGTTGTTCCGCTTTACAAAAACCAACTTTCATCGTCTCCATAACATACCTATTTATTACTTATATTATCTACTTTATTGTCTCCCTGAGAAAAGGCCTGTGCCCTTCAGTGGGACGTATAATAGGCTGCTTATGTTATGTATTATGTTTTCATAGGAGAAATAAACTTAAATATACCAAACTAAAGTCGTCAATTCTCTATTAGATATATATTATAAGTAATACAATGAGTTTTTACTCATACTCAGGTATAAGCAAAAAATTTGTGACTGTACAGCTGATGCAGGGCCCATATTATGAAAAAATGCGACATTATTGGAAGTCTCTTGTCAGTGTCAAAATCCGTATCTCAAGATATGATATGACGTCACTGAGCTAACAAAGAACCATGCATTTCTAGCGTGGCAGGAAATTTCGAAACTATTCAAAAAAGAACTTTATTTGTCGCTAGATTCGAGTGAATTGTCGGGCTCAAGCGCGACGTTGACGACCCTTCCGAACATATCGCTGCTTCATAATAAGGACCCAGCACTTCTGTACTCTCATATCATGACACGGTAACAAAGAACAGCTCTAAAGGAAGCTATGAATGATACGTAGGTACCTTGTTTACTTCACTCACCTTCTAAAAGTTCCTTCACCCTGATTCATGGCAATGAGTAGGAACATAAAAGCATAAATCGGATTTCTAAGAAAGACAACACTAGACTTAAATGTACGCTAGTCAAACGTCAACATAGAAATTTCCTAGAGAACTGACTCTAAGAGTTAAGGTTAGTTTTTATAACTGCTCTAGTGTTATTTTTGTGTCCGTAGTTTCATAAAAAAACCCTAAAATTTTCTTATTTAAGGAGCTAAAAAGACACTGAAAGGTTCCGTACCCAAAGGGTAAGGCACCCTATTACTAAGACTCCACTGTCTGTCTGTCTGTCTGTCTTTTATGTCACCACGCTGTATCTTATGAACCGACCGCTAGATAGCTAGACAGTTGTTTTCACAGATGATGTATTTCTGTTGCCGCTATAACAACAAATACTAAAAACAGAATAAAATAAATATTTAAGAAGAAGGAGAACACATTTATTAACGCCACAAAGACATACTTACACACACTTAACTTAAAAATACCTATCTATGTATATAAAAATCAATTGCCGTTCGTTAGTCTCACTAAAACTCGAGAACGGCTGAACGGATTTATCTTATCTTAGTCTTTAAATGTTCGTGGAGGTCTAGGGAAGGTTTAAAAGGCGAGAAAAAATCGAATAATTTCCGGGAAAACCCTATAAACAGCCCTTTTCTATTTCCCATACAAACGTTTTCTGTAGCGTTACGAAGTTCGCCGGGACAGCTAGTAATACTTATAAATATAGCCGTTTTTTGCTTGATATTAACAATGGCAACAGGTAGACGCTTGAAATATTCAAATGTTGTGTGGATAATGGTACGGAACCCTTGGTGCGCGAGTCCGACTCGCACTTGGCCTGTTTGTTTAATATAAACACAGATTACGAAAAGAATCGAATGAACACTACAATGAACAGTGTGCCCTTAAGGGAAGAAGAAGAAGAAAAACATTTATTATACCAACAAGATACATCACAGAAACAAAATAAGCAGATAAGTAACATAATATGCACAACAACAGAAAGAAAATCCATAGAGAAAAAAAAACCGGCCTAGTGCGAGTCGGACTCGCGCACGGAGGGTTGCATACCATTATCTATACAACGTTAGACAATTTCTTACAGATTTTCACGGCCATGAGTCCTAAGAATCACTGTTAACATGATTGGAAGATTGTACAGAAAAAAATTCAAATCTGTAAAAAAGGTATGATTTTTTTCACTTAATTATGTTAAAATTATGGAGTCCCTTAATTACAGTATTTGTTCTTATACCAAGATTTGACGTTCAAATTTCGACCTGAATCTAGGCCCTACAGGCAAATGTATGCCTAATAATGCCACACTTAAATGAATGACGTTCCCATTGAACAAACGCGTCATAAAAAGACAACGGGTTTCAGAGTCGTCTCATATTCTTGTAACTACCAACTAGTTAACTATAAAATAAATAAATAGAGCCATTTATTCCCAAAAAAAAAAATTAATTATTTAAGTACATGCTTAATAAGTAATTTTATTCTGTAACATAACAAATTCTCTTAGTAACCATTTCGTTTACAAATTCAATTCCTGTTGATTCAATTCCTCCATTAACTTGTTGGTACCTATAGTATACTATAACTATTAGATTTGAAATGGCTCTCCCTATATTTCAAATACACTGTCGAGTTACACTGTGTGTCAAAATGACATTTGCGCATTGAGTTTCGTATTTGATTTCAGCAAAATACAAGTAGGGCAATACCGAACTTTATTGGTGGTAGCAATAGAATATGGATTGAAATATCGCTTTGACAATCTGTCCCACGTTTACAGCTATTTTTACAAACTAAAGGAAAGGTGCACTTCGTCACTGTATTCGTCTTAGTTGAGAAAAGTATACCTTATGCAATGTTATATGGTCTGTCTCGTTGGTCTATGAGGTCTAGCGATAACACGTTTGATTACCATGGCAGAGGTCGTTAGTTCAATTCCCAATGGGGGCCGCCGTATATTGATTTGAATAAATAGCCTCAGTCTGGTTTTTTTCCATATGTGTAACGACCTTGTTTGGTTAATCCTAGTTAGGGATAACAAGTGTTTGTATTATGTAGATGTTATTTATTTTATATTATGTGATTTCTTAGCTAAATGGGCGACTGAGTTTCGCTCGTTTACTTTTTCAAGGGTTCCGTAGTCAACGAGAAACCCTTATAGTTTCGCCATATCCTTCCGTCTGTCTGTCTATCTGTCAGTCTTTCCCGGGCTTGGCACAGAGACGACAACTACTAGAAAGCTGAAATTTGGCATAGATATACATACCTATTAATCACACCGACAAAGAGTAGGATATTTTTTTTTAAATTGCGTGTACCTCCCCTACAAATTTAGGAATGCAATATTTTTTCTCGCCTACACCATAGTGTGGGGTATCGCAAGTCGTTTAAAAATATTGCAAATGTAGGAAGACCATTTTTCGATTTGGGGTCCGTTTGCGAAATATTAAGCTTTAATGCGCAATCTTTGTACAATAAATAGTATCTTATCTTATCTTATCTTCTTATCTCGCCCCCGTCTTACCTTCGAACTATAGACTCCCTGAGTTCCCAACTGAGTTATTGTATCGTTACCGATATGTAGCGTAATTGTATATTGAAGCGGTTTTTTAATTTGGTGCGGCTTTGGATTTTTTGTCGTAAAATAGCAACTTTTCTGGTGTACTTACCAGATTTTTTTTAATACAAGTCATATAATAATATCTCTTGTAATAGAAATGCCTCTGTGGGCTATTTATGAGGGCGCGCAAGATCACAAATAGGTATACTGTAACCTATGTAATATTACAAGCTGTTTGTGTGTGTGTGTGTATCTGCACACCCACGTGTGTGTGTGCTGGTGTGATTGACAGTCAGCTCCAGCGCAACTAACTAAGACGTCATGAGTTTTTTTTTTCCCTTTTCATAACTTTACAGCCGCTGTCACTTGTAAAGCTATCTTTGAAGATGCAACTAATATCCGGCGCCGGAAGCGCAAAGCTGACCTGCAGTTAATTAACGAGCAACCGGAGGTAGATTACCTAGTACTTGCATATACATAATTCATAAAATTAACTACTGATACAAAGTGAAAAAAAAGAAAGAAAGAATGAGGATATTTATTTAAAATTGTCACAGAAACACCAAGTAAACATAAAGGTACACAAACAAAAGACACGAACGTCAACAAAACAGAAATAAAACAAAACAATCGCGAAGAGAAAAAGTGACGCATACAGAGTCAAAGGCAGCCGGGTACCACACAGTAAGGCACCCAGCCACCTCGGACCCCAAACGCTTCAGGTGCCTCCGTGACAACAAAAAAGGAGCTCCAACTCAGCATACTTTACCGGTGTGTGCTATATTAGCATAACACCAGCAAAACTGATTTTCAGTTGGGACCATATGATTTCTGCTTTGGCACCCGGAACGTGGTACATACATACATACATGTCAAAATATAAATACAAATAATAATAACTACTTATATGAATACCCATGAATATGCTGTGAAATGAAATAAATGTACTAAATATACTAAGCTTATATTAGGGGTTAAAGTATGAAATTGCCGTTTTATTGCAATAGGTTCTTTGAATTAACATAGAATCTTCATGGTTTGAGGTTTTCGAATGAAACTTTTTTCAAATGGTTTCTATGATGTTCTTTTTTTAAAAAATGTGAAACATTTGAATATCGACTTTCAATTGTTTTTGTTATTCAATTTAGACAAGAAAGATGGATACTGCGAAAATTCGAGTGATTATGAACCCATTTTTCGTATTTTTTTATTTTATTGATTTGACGCAAGTGAGTCAATATTGTGGGTAAGGTAACGTTAAACCATGCCGCTAATTCCTGGGTAGTTTGACTAGGGTCGGCTTCCACTATCTCTCTTAATTCATCGTTATTCACCTGTGTGGGCGGTCTTCCTCGTGGCTCGTTCTTTAAGTCGAAATTTCCATCACGAAAGCGTTTAAACCAAAATCGCATGGTGCGTTCATTAGTAGACCCCTCTCCAAACGCAGCATTGATATTGCGGGCTGTTTCTGCCGCGTTAGTTCCGCGTCGGAACTCGTATTCAAAAATCACTCGAATTTTCGCAGTATTCATCTTTCTTGTCTAAATTGAATAACAAAAACAATTGAAAGTCGATATTCAAATGTTTCACATTTTTTAAAAAAAGAACATCATTTGAAAAAAGTTTCATTCGAAAACCTCAAACCATGAAGATTCTATGTCAATTCAAAGAACCTATTGCAATAAAACGGCAATTTCATACTTTAACCCCTATTATTAAATACTAACCCCATTGAAATAACGAACTACAATAAATAAATCCTTACTAATATTATAAACGCGAAAGTTTGTATGTATGGATGTTTGTTACTCTTTAACGCAAAAACGGCTGAACAGATCCGGATGAAATTGTGCACAGAGATAGATTATAGTCTGAATTAGCACATAGGCTATTTTTTATCCTGGAAAAGTACACATCAAAATTACCACGCGAACGAAGTCCCTGGCAACAGCACGTCCGGTGCCCAATTGTACACACCAGAAAACAATTACAGAAACAATACTTACAAAAGGTGGAGTTAATGCTAATCATTTAAGCATGCATTTATGAGAAAATTGTAACGATTCTCCTTTATAGAAGCTGGCTGGCAGAGCCTTCTCGTCTTATTTTGAATATTTTGAAGGGAATCGTTACGTTTTGTTTTAGATGTGAGTCGATCCCCAGCTAGGCTAGGGCATCGATAAAAAAGACTAATAAATATATATATATTGCCCGTAATCCGCGTATTAATAAAGTAGCGTGTTACATATTGGTGGAGGCGCCTAAAGTCCCCATTAAAAAATTTAGTTCGCGCCCGAAGTGTGCACGAGTTGGTGCATCGCGATCGCATAGGGAAGAAGATACCCGAGATTTCTTGCAGCCAGGCGAGTCGCCCGAAGAGAAGTCGCCCAAAGAAGAGCACCATCAGGATAGTGCTCACCCAGTGTGTAGAGCACTAAGGCGTACGCGCAAAAGACGAAGGTTTGCGTGGACCACGCCACCCCGGGCTACCAAGCCTTAAGAAAGAAAAAAAAAGTTAAGTGGTCTATTATTATATTTATTATATTATACGTAATGGAGGCTACCACGTTCGATGGCTTGACAACCGATGTTGACGAATTTATTCGTCAATTTGAAGTCATTGCAACTCTGAAAAGATGGACGGAAGAGGAGAAAAAGATTGTGATTGCCGCATATCTGTCAGGACCGGCACTTTATTTTTACAAAGAAATTTATGAAGAAAAGATGAAGTATGTCGATTTAGTTGATAGGTTAAAATCAGAGTTCCCGTCAACAGTGAACTATTTGTCATTATTTTTCGCCATGAAACAAAAGGACGAAGGGTTATTAGATTATTTTTATAAGCTGAGCGATATAGGCAAGAAGGGCAAATTGGATGAAAGGTCGTTCATAGAACAATTCTTGCGATCCATACGAGATGATTATAAAGCGATGTTGGCCACAAAGGTTTACACGGACAAAGCAGATCTGAAGGCGACTTTGCTCCAATTAAATATAATCTATGGTTCCCAGGCGAGACAAAGAGAGATAAATTTGCCAACAACTGTAGATTCTGTGAAGGTGGCATCGACATCATCACCCAGAGGTTCACCGCAAGCACGAGGGGAAATCCAATCTGGATACCAAGCTAGTCCGAATCCTAGTCGGGCGCCGGCTCAAGTTAACTTGCCGACAGGGGATGTATTTTACTCTCCGCCTACACAGAGAGATGGTGGGTTACGCAGACCTCCCTTTGGGCACCGATACAACCTTCGTAACCAGTTTCAGAGACAGCAGCCAAATCCTGGAGAAGGCTATGTACAGCCGATGCACCCAAACACGAGAGGACGGCAGCTGTAATGAACGAGATGGGCCAAACACTGTCGTCCAGCGAGAAGGGAGGCCCCGCAGCGAGGCATACAACACCCGCATCGAGTCACACAGCGCAGTCAACAACGGACGAGTCTGGTGTGTTAAATCCATTTATTTTGTGCAAGTGTCCCAGTGGACAAGATCGATTAGCATTAGTAGACACTGGAGCATCAATCTCGTGTGTTACCAAAAGTGTTACTGATGCAGCGGGTAAAAGAATCGAACCTGCACCCGAGATTAGATTGAAAGCAGTCTGCGGAACACTTTTAAAGGTTATAGGAAGAGTAGTTATGAATTTTGTTATAGGGGGGAGAGTGTTCACGGGCATTTTTTATGTAGTGGAAGGGTTAGGTTGCGATATAATTTTGGGGCTCGATTTTTTAAAATATAATGAGGCCATGATTGACTTGGTAAATAATCGAGTGACATTCATGAGAAATTATCATGTCAGATTTGAAAAATCTCTGACATTGTCAAGTAAAAAGTCGCAACATCATTGTCAAATGAAGAAAGAAGAATATTTTTATTATGCGACCTTTATGGAACAAAATGAGGATAGGCTTTATTCAATAGAGTTAGCACAGGAAAAAGGTCAATTTAATTTAGGAAAAGAGTTAGACAATTTTCAAAAAAAGAGGTTGATGGAACTGCTAGAGAAATATCGTGAACAATTTGCGTTTAAAAGGGAGGATTTAGGTAAATGTAATATAGAGGAGGTGAAGATACGATTGTCTGATGAGGTTCCAATCCACAAGCCACCTTATCGAGTTTCTGATGCTGAGTTGAATATTAATAATCCGGTCTTGCATGACGATATTCGGGGTAGAGTTACTGCACTTGAAGGGATAACGCGCAGGGCCACGGAGAACATTCGTAGAGCACAATCAAGGCAAAAAAGGGTACATGATAGAAAGGCGAAAAATATTATATATCAAGAGGGAGATTTAGTAATGTTATTTTCCCCTAGGAGAATAACTGGAAGAAGTAAGAAGTTATGTAGGATGTACAAAGGGCCATATAGGGTTATTAGACGCACTTCTCCGGTAAATTATGTGGTTGTAGGGATTAATAGCCAGAGAGAGAGTGTAGTACATGTAACCCGTATGAAAAAATTCTTTAATAGGATATTAGTGTAGTTGTGACTGTAAAAATTGTAAATATTATGATCTAATGTTGTATTTGTCTTACATGTTGTACGAGAGAACGAGCTTAAAGCTGTGAGGAGCTATGGAGATGGCAAAGTAGCTGCAGAGAGAGGCAGCGATGCCGGGCCATTTGTATAAACGTTCCAGAACCCAATGGTTGCAAGACCGTAAAAAAAAAAAAAAAAATAATAATTACGAGAAGCTAAAGAATAGGTAGCGGTTAGGGTTGTTGATTCCAGGGTACAAGTCTATAAATTGACTCTCCCTTCACACAACAAGCATAGCTTGGTGAGGAAGCTTTGTTGGCTTTTGGCGAGTTCAACATGGGCTTGGATCATTGTTCAACAGGAAGTAGACAGGTTTTGATATGCGATTATTTGTCGACTGCTGGTAGTCCAGAATTTAGAAGAGAGTGTTGCATTGTGCATTTGATTAGAGATATTGGTCTTGCTTATTTGATGCGGGTTCTTGAAAAAGAAGTCCGGACCACAGAAGCTTTGCCATTTCACTATTTCAAAGGTGGAATCCTCACAACTTTAACAGGAGTAGGCAGGTAGAGTGTTGTTCGGTTAAAGTGAAGTGCGATAGTTTATTTAAGTTTTTAAGATTGTAGAATGTCTAGCTAGTTTATTTAAGTTCATGGGGTAGGTAGGACTTATAATTGTGAAACTTGAAGCGGCGTTCGATGGTGTCTTCTCGGTTTTTTGTTGGGTTTTGCCGAGAGGGGGTCTGTCCGTACAGTCATAGACCAATTTTCTCTTGCGTTTTAATTGTAAATAACTTGGAGGTTTTATGAATATTGACTAGATTGTCTTGATGGTCTTTGAATTGTTCTGGCACACTGACCGAATTAGTAACGGAGCATCATGCGTTCGCCGGGATTGTACAATTTCCCCGACACTGTAGGACAGATGACTGACGTTAGGTTACCGAAGTGTGTTAGCTAGGGTAAATTTTAATTGTAATTGTAATTAAAATTTTATGATAACCGGGGGGGAAATGTAACGATTCTCCTTTATAGAAGCTGGCTGGCAGAGCCTTCTCGTCTTATTTTGAATATTTTGAAGGGAATCGTTACGTTTTGTTTTAGATGTGAGTCGATCCCCAGCTAGGCTAGGGCATCGATAAAAAAGACTAATAAATATATATATATTGCCCGTAATCCGCGTATTAATAAAGTAGCGTGTTACAGTACTTACTAGAAACTTGTCCGCTGAGATAGCGCAGCGCGCTTTTAATGGTGTTTCGTTCCCGGGCATATTAGCAATAATGGAATGTGACATTGGCAATACGAATGTAATATTTTGTGTCGTAATTTTTACCCCAGTGCGGCGGAGCCGAAAAGAAGGCTCGAAGTGTTTGGCTCGTATTTATGTATGTAAGTGCATGTATATAGGTGCTGGGCAATTATACTGCATCTAATAAAAATGTCCTAGACACTGCAGCGTCCGAGTGGTCCCTTCACCTACCATCTAGTGTGAGTGAAGGTGCCACTGGACGCTGTATAAATCATCTCATTGCGTAAATGCAAAGGCTGAAGTTATATATTATGTAAGTATGATTCTATGTTCCCTCATAACTCCTTAAAACAATAGTCATATTTTGAAAAATAATTTCTCAATCGATCCGTCGCCTATGTGCCACTGTCATAGATTGTATAGAACCAGGATAAATAAAAAAAACCCCAGTAAAAAGACTAAAATAAGAAACTGAAATAAAAAAGCCTACCCGTCATGACATATGGAGCCGAAACGTGAACACTCGCGGTTCGACTTGTCCACCAATTTAAAGCCGCTCAGCGAGCTATGGAGAGAGCTATGCTCGGTGTTTCTCTGCGGGATCGAATCCGAAACGAAGTTATTCACCAGAGAACTTAAGTGATCGACATAGCTCAACGGATTAGCAAACTGAAGTGGCAGTGGCAGTCATATCTGCCGCAGGACCGATAACCGTTGGGTAGACTGGTTCTCACAGAACACAAAAAGAAGGTTCTGAGCTAGTTCTAGAGTGGAGACCGCGAATCGGCAAACGTATCGTAGGACGCTCCTAAGCAGGCGTGACCCAGATTGTTTCGACCTGCTTAGTTCTTTGATACAGGCGTGAATTTATGTTATGTGTGTGTGTGTATGTATTTCCTAAGATTATGTCGACCCTATTGTTATAAAGCACAAAGTCTAATAAAGTTTCAGTGGTTTCGTGTTTTTAAATATCCCTGTATAATTCGCTTCATATGCAACCGGGTTTGTTTACCCTTAACACTTCCGACTATTCAACGAAGTGAAAAGAGCAGTAGGAGAAATGCACCTGTGTGAACAATTTATTTCCTTTATGGCGGCTTTTAATGCTTTATAATGTAACTTCAACATTTAAAGATTAATCGCCGATTTCGGAATTGAGAATTGAAAATATCATTCCGTCTCTTTACATTTAAAAAAAACGAGAGAAGTAGAAACGTATTTAAGATTTTCATAAAATATCATTCGGCAAGTTTTTTCTGTGTGTACTTTGGCCAACTGACAGATGTTGACAGTAGTTAACAGATTGTTAGTGTACGAGAAACTGGGGATACATAGTGGGTAAATGTAAATGGGGGATAAGCGTCGGGCGGGACGAGCTGTAGATTGCATCTGCATTTTAAATTGTGAGCCCGCCTGGCCTCTGCCTTGCCCCCTGTATTAGACCAGCTAATGAGTATTTGCACATCACTCCACCCTCTGTCTCTTTAAGTGGTGAAAATCGGCCTTTCACGAAACGAAATAGAATGAGACCCACCTTTTTGATCAAAAAGGTTCAGATGGGATCCCATTAATATTTAAACGTGCTGGTTTAGGTATTTGCCGCTCAATCACACATAAATGGCTAAATTAACTTAGGTGAGACAAGATCATAATCGATTTTTTTTTTTCAAAGTACACACGGAAACTGCGTCTTGGTAGTGCGAACGTTACAAGTTAAACTACATACATACATACATAAACTCACGCCTGTATCTCAGAGGGATAGGCAGAGACCAGAGACTGCCACTTGCCACGATCCTGACATACAACTTTCGCTTCCTCCACATTCATTAGTCGTTGTATGCACGCACGCCGATTTCGGGTATAAGTCAAACTAGGTGTCCATTAACATAGTAATTAGCATTGACATGGTAACGTAGAATATGGTATTAAAATGTACAATAAAAAGACTCTTTTAAAATCAAAATCCTACGTCAATAAAATCACAAGGACATCTAGTCGTGAGTACCTATGCACCAATATCTACTTCCAAGTATAAGACTGTTAGTTAAAGAAAGGTAAATGACAACAATCTAGCTCATACAATGTTCCCGTCTGAATAGTTACTCAGTCTCTATCTTTAATTAATTGTGCTATACGTAGTGTTTGCACTGAACGCGCAACGCAGCACAACGTCACAAAAACCTTTCGAGGCAACCATGGATGAAAAACCTAAAAAAAACAAATATAAAAATTATATTTTCAATTAACTGTATGTATTTAAAACGCGAACAAATGGAAACGAATATTAAAATTCATAACGCAAAGTAGAGATAAAGAGTTGGCTCGCCCACTGCCATTTACTTCGGTTTTATCCGGCGCCCCGCAAAAGTTGGAGAATTCCTCGCGAATGTGTTAAAGCGAATTGAAATTTGAAAAACGCTATTGTGCTGCGGTGAATGGAATATTGGCGAGCGCAAGGCTTCGCCCACAATAATATTGCGGGTATATTTTTGAAGGAGCCTAGGTTGTATGTAGTCCGGTTCTTGAAAGTGTTTCAGTCACGACTTTAAACCTACATTCACCTACATTTTTCGATGATTACACAAAAACGTATACAGTCTGTAGGGCACCGAGTTTCTCTCAGAGTTTCTCCCACAGTATGGGCTTAATCACCACGCATGCCCACCGCGGATTGGCGATCTCAAGCGCTCAGATATGTGAACACCTCAGGCACTCAGGTTCTTCACGATGTTTTCCTTCACAGCTCCTGTAAGCGTTCTATCGACATGAAATTGGCGTTATACAGGAAAAGTGTTTTTTGTTGAACAGAATAAAAATAAAACAAAATACGAGCAAAGGCGGACTTATTTCAGCACAAATGTATTCCAGCCAGCCTAAAAAATCAGCATCGCCTCTCATCGGAGATATAGGGCCTGTGTACAAGATCTATATCGCTATGGTCTTGAGCGGCGACTTCGAGGTCTTCTCATCTCAAACCAAGATTATATATTGTCGTTTGTCTATTTCTGAAATGGATAATTCCTAAACAGAAACAAAAAAGTTACATAGATGATTTCTACTTTTGACTCCTTGCGAAGCCAGTCCTGTTCTATTTTCAAATTTGAAGCGATTTGTTGGTTTTAAAACTTACATAGATAGATAACAAATGTTACATACATATATATAAATGTAACTTCGCATTCAGCATCGCAAGGACTTCCTAATTATTCAGTGTTAATGTCATGGAGTAATCAAACTACACTCGTATCTAAGTTCTGAAGTTTTTTTGAGCATTATACATACATGCACGCAGTGATAGTTAAAATATAGATGTCTAACTAGCGCTAAAAAATTACCCCACGTCCAATTGTAGGAAGGCGGGAGGGGCTTGTCAATGGAGAACATGCACTAAAAAATTATTTAATATAATCGGAGAGAGCATGTTAAAAGATAAATAAACGTCGTAATTTTTTTTTCTGTACGACTAATACTTTTCAGAATATAACCTGCTGAAAAGTCAATATAGTCAAATGGTACAAAAACGCGCCATACAAATCGAGCTCAGACTATGAAGTCACAACTTGCACGTAACGCTTTATAATGTATGAAGCGTTTATTTTTTATTTGAGTTATTTCGTAAAATAATGTTTTTTATGCATGTAAACCCTTATAAAAAAACGTTCTGAATTCAATGAAAAATACTAAATCTTATAAGATTTTTGTTAATTGAGTTACTTTATTTTTCGCAATTTTTGTGACCCGGAAAATCCCGAAAAAAATATTTTTATTGTTTTATTTTTAATTAATTCACGTCACGCATAGTTCAGAGAATGAACCACCAGCTCATTTGCGCTCATTTCATTGGTGAAAACTAATAGAGAGGACTGGGCCCGTTTTTGATAATGAATTTTGTAGGGAGAAATCATCATCATCATCATCAGCCATTTTTACGCCCACTGCAGGACATAGGCCTCCCTCATGGTTTTCTCTAACCATAAAGGGTTTTTCCATAATCGCCACGCTTGGCAGGCGCTGCTGCCCGTCTCCTGGTGATTTATTTCCTTAGTCGCCTTCTACGACATTCACGGAATGAAATGGAGTGACGCTATTCTTAATCCGGCACCACTCGGACAGGGAGAAATACTTCTATGGTTTTTTTTTATTCGTAGCATTCATGAGTGAAAATTTCAATAACGTTTAAATAATGTAGTAAATAGCAAGTATTAAATTCGTACAAAAGTGTTAGACCGTAGTCATCATAGCGGACCTTATTTATTTATTTATTCTTTATTGCACAAAGACAGTGTATAAAAGGTGGATTAACGCTAATGGCATTTTCTACTTCTACTTCTTTAGTATCTATGCTCGACCGTAAGGTCCGTGAAAGTTTATCGATTATTAGAAAATGTTTTCTATATACGTATTTGGTTATTAAAAGGTTATCGGTTATAAGCTCTTTGGTGCAGCATGATTCTCCGAAAAGGTCGCTGCCCAAAAAGGTCCGTACAATTTTTTTAATAATATTTGAAATATTATTCAAAAAAGTGATCCCATGTCCGAGACGGAACTTTGCGGGACCCATCCTCCTATATCAATAGCCATCGATCCCCAATATCCTTTCCTTGTTTGTTGTCCGCAACTTTTACCAGCGGTTGGGTCACGTCACGTTAAGAGCCACAGGAATGTATGTGAGAAACGTGCTGGCCGTGGCGTCCGTTAATGTACACTCAATACTTGTGGCAACATTACTCCGAGTGCACGTGCAGAGTAAACTTGGGAGTGTGATCTCTCTATTATTATTTGTATTAAGGGCTCCATAGAGTCATACTAGCGCCACCAATGAAAAAAATAATATCTATTTTTACAGATCGTTTTTGCAAAATGTATCTGTACAATCTCTCAATCGTGTTAAATAGTGATTTTTAGCACCCATGGCCGTGAACTTAAGGCAAAACCTAGGACTAGATAGCATTAACGGCCGCTAAAAACGGCCGTTTTTCGCATTTTAAATGCTATCTAGTCCCAGGTCCACGATCCTAGGTCCTCGGCCGTGGATCCTAATAATCACTATTAACATGATTGAGACAAGAGCGTTGGTAGCGGAGCGGTAAAACGCCGGTTTCCAATTCGGGAGGTCGAGGGTTCGAATCCCGGCATGTACCAATGACCTTGTTTTCTAAGTTACATACGCGTTGAATTGATAACCTCCTCACACGTGGGGTTGTATGGTAAAGAAGAGGCCGATCGTTTGGCGAGGGAGACCGTATCAGACGGGATTCCTCGGAAGCTTACATGCATCGGTAGAACATACTAATGTTTACCGAGGATAAAAGAAAATATCTACAAATCTTGGGCTGACTGTAACAATAGTGTATAACTACTTAAGAGAGCTTCGTATAAGACAATTCGATCCGAACCTTTTCGTTATCCTTGGTTTGAGACTACCAACCGAGATTCTCACTTGTAATTGCATTCAGAGTTCGATCCGGCCACATCCAAGTGGGATAAGTTCGCATTTCTGATGAGAAAAGTGTCATCTCCAAACTGCGCAGAATGTGGAGTAACTGAACCCTACATCATATTTTAGTGGAATGTATTCGAAACGAAACTGCAACAAACATAATAATATATAATAATACATTAGAGCGGTGGTAGCCCAGTGGGTAGAACATTGAACTCGGAAGCGAGAAAACCAGGTTCGATCCCCAGTGCGGGCATGTACCTATGACTTTGTTTTCTAAGTTATGTACATTTGCGAAGTTATAGTAGCAATTCCACTCGCTAACGGTGAAGGAAAACATCCTGAGCAAACCTGAGTGTCTCTCTCTGCTCGAAATCGCCAATACGCGGTGGGTACGCGTGGTGATTAAGCCCATACTCTCTCTCTCTGAGAGAAGGCCTGTGCCCTACAGTGGGACATAGAGCTTATGATTGCATTATTCATTACTGTAGGAGGTTGTAACGAAAATCTAGCATTTCTCTATTCAGAATAGATCAAAACTTTGTACAAATCGGTTAAATTTGGTTTGAAAGATAGGATTTAATTAGCTATAGACTTGTAGAGATACCTACCTATCACATGTATAAACTATGCATTGCATTACTAGAACGATATGTTCGCTTTTATTTTGTGTACCAAGTTCTTTAAATAAAGATTTTTAAAAAACATTCTGTATAACTTCAGAAAAGTAAATGGAGCATGCTCAAGACTAGTGTTAAAGTTTCGTGAGCTCAAAACTATCTGACTTTAAGACTTGAGGAATTTCGCAGAACCAGAGACAATGATTAGCTGGAAATGGTAGCTGTTGAAGTTCCATTCAGATGGAATTACGTACAGAATTTGTATGGCGGAACTTTCAATAAGTATGTAAAGCATAGAATACGTCTATTATATTTTGTAAGCACTCTATAGACGTTCACTCCATGGCCGCGTTTCATGAAATTACAATACATAGTTTATTGTGACAATTCGATGTACATTGCGTAGCTAGTTGTTAATAGGCTATGCAATGAACAGCGAATAGTAAACCTGGAATTGTAACCATAAGCAGCCTATATACGTCCCACTGTAGGGCACAAGCCTTCTCTCAGAGAGAGAGAGCAGAGCGGTGGTAGCCTAGTGCGTAGAACAATGAACTCGGAAGCGAGAGACCCAGGTTCGATTCCCAGTGCGGGCATGTACCTATGACTTTGTTTTGTAAGTTATGTACATTTGTGAAGTTATAGTAGCAATACCACTCGCTAAAAGTGAAGGAAAATATCGTGAGGAAACCTGAGTGTCTTAGCTATTTACATACATCAGCGCTTGAAATCACCAATCCGCGGTGGGCACGGGTGGTAATTAAGCCCATGCCCTATCTCTGAGAGAAGGCCTGTGCCTGGAATTGTAGTTCCACGAAATAGGGCATCGCTCGTAGCCCCGGCTGCCTGAGTGATCTTAAACGATCACGAAGGTTAAGCAACACAGGGCGCGTTCAGTGCATGGATGGGTCGCCGTCAATGCCTAACGCTAGTGGCATTTTTCCGAGCGGTTCCGTGCTTCGCAAGACACGTTAAACTGTTGGTGCCGGCTGCCGTCGATAGATGGCAGTCGTTAAGCCAAGTCAGAGGCCTTAGGGCGGCTTGACAACTTCTGACAGTAGACGGGCCACTAGTCTACAAGCCTCCACCAATCCGGACTTGGCCCCCGTGGTGGAGTATGGCCTATACCTTCCTCAGGGAAGAGACCCGTGCCCCTCGGTGGGGACATAATGGGTTGATGATGAAATAGGGCACGGGGCACCGGCCTTCTATCAGAGAGAGAGAGAGAGTGAGTTTAGACTTAGTCACTACGCGTGCCCACCGCCCATTGATGATTTCAAGTGGCGAGGTATGTGACGGAAACTAAGGTTTTCTTTCATGGTTAGTCAGTAATATTGCTACCACAAATAAACAGATTTACGTAACTAAAACACAAAGTCATTGCCACATGCCGGAATCGAACCCAGAACCTGTCGAATGTGGGATATGCGTTCTACCGATGCCTATTTAATGACAGTAGAAAGCTCAGAAAAAAAAAACCTTAAACTTATCACTTGTTACTTGAGAAGTTAAGTAATACAGATTCTTTTTTTTTGTAACTGTTGTTTCTGTAAATTTTTATTTCTGGTACACAATAAAGAATATGTTTATCTTACGGATTATTATATCCGAGCTAAACTTCTGTATATTTTAATTATAACTGGTAGTAATAGAGAGCTGATAAGAACACTTTATTTTGTGAGGGTATAATTTAAATTAAACCATCTGGGACTACTATCGTCACCATGTGAACAAAAGTCCTTAGAGCAAATAAAGATTGAAAAATCCTTAAACCCTTTCTTTCTGAGAAAAGTCTGGTAATGGTACGTAAGTATAGTCATCGGGTTACCTAATTTGCTTCAAACTTTGGTGAAGCACGGGTCCGGACTCAAGTTATTTAAGTAATCCACTCTACACACTGTGGTTTAAGAATATACGCTATGTCTAGGTAGATATTACAATATTATGAGGGGTAAACTTGAATATTCTGAGTATTTCATCAACTTGATTTATGAGATGGAATTACTCAAACTTATGAGAAAGAGTAAAGTTTCCTGCTGTTATGAAAGAACTTTTCGCTCGCGCAGTTGTTTCTAAATTGTGAGAGGTTAAGGCAATAACTCACATTCTCAAGTAATGACTCAATTGAGTTAAAGTATGTTACATAAACATTGTGGACTGAAAGAGGATATAGGGACTAGAAGTGAGAAAGGAATGTTGCGTTGGTTTGGACATGTGGAGAGGATGAAGAAAGAAAGATTGACGAAACAAATATATCGAGCGAATGTGGGTCGAACGGCCGGTAAGGGACGACCCAGGCGGACATACTTCGACCAAATAGGAGATGTATTAGCGAAGGGCACAATAAAAAGTATCCGAAACCGGCGTGCGTGCATGCAGCGACTAATGAATGTTGAGTAACCGATAGTGATCTGTCAGGATCGTGGCAAGTGGCAGTCCCTTGTCTCTGCCTACCCCTCTGGGATACAGGCGTGAGTTTATGTATGGTATGTATAAATTCTAGCTGAAAAAAAATGCTGCCCACCTACTCTCGACGTTATTGTGTTCCAAATGGCGCTACGTATCAGAACTAACTACTTGATAAACATTTTAATGATAAAAAAGCCTAATTAAACTTTAAAATGCGACCCAGAGCTAACAGATCTTCTTAAAAAAAGTTACAGCACTCAACCTACATATATTCTCATTAAGTTCATCGTGCTACTACGGACCATCCTGTTTATTCTATGTAGGTATATAAAATGTATAGTCTGTATATTTTTTCAACACACAGATGGAGGCCGTCATGAAAGTTGAGGTCGATAACAGTATAGGCTTCCAACCTCGAATTAATCGGGGTATTAAAAAAAAGTATTAATCAGAGCTTCCATAAAGTTCATTGAAGATCCCTTTCTATGATCCTCCATTATTGGAAAACGAACAGACCCCCGTCATTACAACTCATTGAAGTACCCATTAAAATACTCAATTAACTCTCTCTGTTCCTTTCTCGTTAACGGATACTCTGAAAAGCACGAGCGGTATTATAGAGCGATATTTTTTATGGTTCCCTACCCGAAGGATGCCAACGACACTCCAATAACCTACTACGCTGTCCATCTGTGCGTCAGAAATCAGAAATTTAAAGAATTTACATTCTGTTTGTTGAATGTCGGCTTTTACTGCACGATCTTCTCCTATCCTCTCTAAGTGACCAAGCCAACAAATTGCGTGGAATTTCGTTTTGCTGATGTTATTTGGTTCGGAAACCAGGTCTTCGGTTTTCTGGTACTTTTAATTCTCCAACTACTTCTTCCCTCCTTGTTGGCCTGCCCTGCCTCGTTGGTCTAGAGGTATCGCGTCTGATTACGATGCCGGAGATCGTGGGTTCAACTCCCACTGGGGGCAGCCGTAGATGTGTACAAATGGTCCCAGTCTGGGTGTATTTCTATGGTAGTAATATTCTTGACTGGTTACCACAGCACAGGGTATCCTAGTATGGGACCAGGACTGGTGTTATTTGTTTATTTTATTTATTTAGAATCTTTCTCATAATTTATTAAAAGTATACCACATTAATCAAAAGTATACTAATCATTATAATCATTATAGATGTTACAATCTGCGAGCGAGGCGGAATGCTAGATGTACCAGTAAACCTCAAAAGGCTTGCCTATTTATATAGTATGGAGCTCTCCGTGCGAGAGTCCGGCACGCACTTGGCCGGTTTTTATTCCAGTAGTCATGGAGATTATTAGTGCAATTATATTATACATTGTGAGTTTTCAATATCGGTTCTAATCTTTCCACTAAAGGATAGTTAAAAAAGCGGAGGAAAAAGATAGAGAGAGAAAAAACAACGAAAAGGCATTTTTTACCTCATCTCAAGAACAAACAAAAAATTAAGTAGAAATCAGAAATCAATAATTATTTCAACTTAAAGAATTTAGGTACAGTCTTTTTGCTGAGTGTCAATGTACTATGAGACTATGTTAGCCGCTGCCTTCGGGCCGCATTTGTAGTGGAGAAAAAGGCAGCGGAAAAAAAACTCCACTGTCAGAGTCAAAACTCCATATCTTTTCTCAAATCATATTAAACTTAATACATCAGGGCTTGTATTACAAGATTCCGTGATTGCCACCAATTTACTTTAAAAGCCAAAACATGAGTTAATATTCTTACAGAAGTAAGAAAAACATTAATGCTGCGGCCAGACACTTTCTTATAAAAAAATATATTGGCAAGCCAGTTATAGTCCTATTTTTTTTAAATGGTCGTTGTAAGTAGCTCTCACTGCTCTTTTTAGCAAAATAAATATTGCAAATTCAGCTGAACTCAACCTACCCGATAGTTTTTCAATATGCGGACCCCATTGCAGTTTTGAGACCATCGTTATGCCTAAAAATAGCGTGGACTTCATCATCATCATCAGCCATTTGACGCCCACTGCAGGACATAGGCCTCCCGGCAGGCGGACTTTACCAGCTCTAATTTCTCACCAGATATTTTTAGACACGTGTCAACAATTTTAACATTAGGTAGTGAAAACTTGACGCATTTTGTCTTTTTCGCATTAAAGCTCAGATTGTTCACCGTGAACCAGTTTAAAAATGTAGATAGAGCATTATTTATATCGTTAACATTACCTAAGCCTCTCTTTAATTTAAAAATTAAGGAAGTATCATCAGCAAACAATACTATTTGCGATAGTTTTTCTACTAGGTAGGGCAAATCATTTACGTAAACCAAAAAAAGGAACGGTCTCAGTATAGAACTCCCACTTTCACATTAGATCCTGAGGATTCAGCTCTATTAATATCTACGGGTTCTGTTTGTTAAGTAAGATCGAAGAAGAGCGAGCGATTTATTACTTAAACTATAACGGTGTAATTTTGTGAGGAGCGTTTCTTGGTCGATGCAATCCAACGGCTTGGACAGGTCACAGAATACCCCGATGCCATCCTACAGCTCCTCCCACGCATCAAAAATTTGCTTTACTGATGCTATGCCTGCATCCGTCGCTGAAGGGCCCCTTGTAAATCCGAACTGTTTCTTCTGGAATAGTTTATTTACACTAAAATGAGTCTGCATTTGATGCAAAATTAGTTTTCCAAAAACTTTACTTAGGACCGGCAGTATTGCTATAGGTCTGAAATTATTGGGATTTTCACTGTCGCTAGATCTAAACAAAAGTACTTTTTAACTTCATTTTAGTACATTATGATGATGATGATGATGACATCATCATCATATTTTAAATGTACTTTAAAATTTAAAGTTCCAACTGTAACTTATGATCTTTAAATAAATGGTTTGCTCTATAGGTTTACGAACAATAGGTTGCATAAACAAGTTGGCCTTAAAAATCCTCTACTAACTTTAAAATTAATCTTGATACAATAACGCTGAGCTATCAAGACTTGACTTGGTAAAACTAAGCAAAAATTTAAGACCACTTTCTTTTGTTGAAGTTTACAAAGCGCGATTATTTTATAGTGTAAACCATCAAGACCATTTAGACCAGCTTATTAACTTGCAGCCACAGAAATTATTTTGTATTTAGCCGTATTTTTATTATCGGAGCTTCATTTCATTGCGGTTTTAAATTTTTTTCACAGTGCGAAGTAGCATTATTCATTATTTTATAGTGATTTCCGTTATTTTTAAAGAGCCTTTAAGTGGGCCTCTATGCAAAAATAGCTTTAAAACGTACAATTTTAAATTGGTCCCATCTATAACGTACGACGTAGGATTCCTGACGGCCGCCCCACGGACTATTAGGTAGTTTCTGGAAGTTTTATAAGACACTCAATCTGCCAGGCGTGAAGAGTAATGTCTGAGTGGCCTAAGTAGCTGCAAAGCCTATAACGCAGAGCCGGCGCATTCACCAAATGGCTTCAAAAACTCTTCTCCCACTAATTGGCTGCAACTGCAACCCGCCACGATGTGGTACATTCAGTTGCGAAATTCGGTTCACAAAGTAGATAGATAGATAAAGAACACTTTATTGCACAACCAGAAAAAATAATTCCAAATTATTTCTTATACCTATCTTCTTCTGTCTTTTCTTCGATCTTTTCCTGACAACCGGAGTGGGTTGTGGGAAGAATATAGTTGGTTGTACATAAATAAGACAATCGTAAATAAACGAATTCTTCTAAAGTGTTTTAAACTCTCAATTCGTCAGTGAGCTCACTAGTAGCGATATTACCGACAGGTGTGTTAAGCAGTCATCGGAAATAGTAATACTTTATTCATCCTAGCTACATGTTGACATACATTAAAAAGTATTTTCACTTTCACTTACATAGCATACAGAACGAACCTATAATTGACGTCAATTGGCAAAAAGAAGAAAATACTTATTTCTGATCATAATTGAATCAGAATAATTGAATAATTATTATTATGAAGTTCTAGTTTCTTAGACAAAAAAAAGGATAAGCAGGAGAACAGTTTGCTTAGCATGCGCGTTTTGACTCTCTCTCGACGTCGAGTGAGAGACTTAGGAGTACTTGCCATGTCGAAAGTGTGAGCATGGTAGCCGAGACTCGAGATAGCCAATAGAGTGCGGTCTTGTCTACCAAAAAGTAGTTATTGCCATATTAAATAAAAGTGTTGTATTTTTGTCTGGCAACCCTGTAAAAATTGTTATCAGTTTTTTCCGACAGAGGAACTTCACTAGAAAGTTACGAATTGCGTTTCGTTCCTACGCAAGCAATGAGTCAAAACCATTAATTTTTATTTGATTTTTTTAATGAGCACGCTTTACAATAGTAGTAACAAAACGCATTCCTGTAATTTTCCGTGGTTTTCTTGTTTTTCTTTGCTTGAACTGGGTTCTTTTTAAAAGATTAATAGTTCTATGCACTAAGTATGGAAAAAATTAAGAAACGAACATCAAAAGGAAAGTATAATACAGCAAGAACACAAAAAAACATTAATAAATAGGTTGTTTCTGTTGAATTATATGGTCTCGAAGCCTTGTCTTCACCTCCGGGGGTACTAGACATGTCTCGGTCGTATATGTCAAAATTAGTGTCTAACTCGGCCGAAATTATCTCGGCAATGCCGCCATGTTACCAGTTGTAGACAATTCTCGGTCGTCTCCATCTCGGTCGCGGTCGCCATGCTAACGTCGAGACATCTCGGGCTCGACAGATAAATTGACAGATTTGCATAGAGAAGGGCATTTCTCGAGCGTGGCATGCTAAGCGTACAGGAAACAAAAGACCTGAGGTCATCGAACTAATAAACTAGAAGAACGTAACATGTTAGGTAAATTGATGCGCAACAAAGACAAGATGGTCACCACGCAATAATAAAGAATTGATTGTATACGACAAAACTTAGGCGTATAAGCCTTTTAATGTATTTTGTTTTCTGTTGTGTATAATAAAGTGTTCTAATCTAATCAAATCTAATCAATGGAGCAGAATATCAACAGACCAACAATTGTACTAATATGACTGACTTAGCAACACAAACGGGCATTCCAAAACAAACGGGAATTCCAACCTTCGAGGGAAACATCATCAAGAATAACAATAAAAAAAACAGCTATTTCGTGAGTTCTTAAAAGCATCAGGAATAATACTCATTGCGTACTCATGCATAACTCCAACATTAAACGGTTCTCACTATCTGAACTCTGGAAGGGTGGGGAAACAGTGTAGATGCAAATTAATTATCCGTTTTCCAGAGAAAATGTATAAGAATACTTGCACAAATCATTAATAGACAACGTTGTAAGCCGTACTTCACAATATATAAACTTATAACACTTCCCGCAATTTATATACACGAAACTAGCGTCTTTGTTTTCAAAAACCGCCACACAATCCCCCAAGTGAAGGACACGAATTAAATTTGATTTTTGTTCAGTTTTTAAATGCTGTTTTTTTCTATAGTCTATTTAGATTTAATTTCAAAAACTTAATTCATAAACGGATCTCACTTTAGTTTATAAGCCAGATAATAACAAGTTTTGTAAGTAACTGTCAGTCAAGTGTTGTTGCATGCCTGTAATTGGGTGTTAAGCTAGATTATACGTTCTAAAATGTGTCTGTAATATTTTTGTAACTTAACATCTGTTGGCTGTGTCTATTAAATAAATAAATAAACATAAATACACGTCATAAGGAAAGATTAAATCTACCACAATCTAGTATAAAATGCTAAACCAAAGCCTTCTAGGCCTTGAAGGCCTAGGATAGGATAATTATTTAACAAGTTATAGATTATAAGGGAAATTCCTACTAAATGTGAGAGAATATGTGTGTTCACCCTAGATATTTTTATAACAAGCATGTTAGTTTTAAGTCATATTTCCACGCCCGACAGCAGCGTGCTTTACACTCAGTGTTATTTAAGACCTTGCTTACATTATGGTGCAATAAATATTTTGATTTGATTTCATTAAGTTCCAAACAAATATTTTTAAGTATTTCCAACTCCATCTTTCGATGATGGTTATTCAATGGCGTGCTATGTGTCTAATTACATGCAAAAGTGGCCACGTTACCACCAAAAAGATTTTTGCGGACTGTACATCTGTTGTACAGGGAGGTTCAGTGAAATAAATCAAAAACCTTAAATAATTACCTCTTTCGTTTCTTTGGACAACAGATGCAGTTGGCTCTGTTTAAACTTTTCGCAATCGAAATCTTTGACCTTTCTCTTTTATTTTTGTCACTCATCACTTATCCACTCCACATACCTTCATTCAGAGACTACGAAAAACTATCGCTACTATAACGGTCATCTTGAAACCCTCATATAATTATACTTTTCTAAACTATTTTATAATCATTTATTTTTTGTGGCTTTTGTCGTTTGATAACCATGTCAACCTTATCGTAACTCTTCTCATTCTTAATTAGATCTGCGCTTAAATTTTTAAAGGCAACGTAGAAGGTTTTTTTTTTCAATGCTACAAATTTTCTACGCGATAGTACAGGCCTGCACCGGGCGTCTCACAAAAGTAGTGCGCCTCACTAACTCTCCGTTTGAGTCAAGTCTCAGCAATGTGCACGGTAAAACCGTTAAGATATAGTTCTTTTGCCTAGGTGTGAGCTCTATCATAGGTGTGGATCGTATCAGAAATTAAACAATTCGCCTCAAAGATAAACAACCTCGACTGGCAATGGGCTGGTCCGACCAGCCCAGCCAGTCGGGGACCAGCCTGGTCGTATTTAAAAAGGTTCTCAACGTGAGACCATGAATCGGCCAATGCAGCATAGGACGCGCGCTAGCTCGCTGGATAGTGTTAACCGAGAATAAAAAGAAGTGACATGCCGTGTCTATCAACTAATGGATGAATGGAGGTTGGTGAATTGCCTTGTTCTATAATATTCTTTATATTCTGTATGTGGATCATCAAATGGGACCAAAGAGCTATGATCTGATATCGTAATGCTTCGTTGATGCTCGCACATGTAGAATTAAGCATATTCTTTTCATCGCATAGCATCAATCCACTTAATTTTTTTAAAGTTATTTTTGTATTTCTTGCGATTATTGAACGAATCTCAATTTAAATTTGTATTTGTAGATGTCTTGAAATATTTTGGAACACCCTCCATTGATGTCACCCGAAGCTGACTCTTTGACAAAAGATCTACTCAAGAGCAAGAGTGGCACGTCTAGGGAGGATTCTTTCCTGTTTTATTGCTAGTTAGATGTCACAGACAATGACGGAAACCTGACCAGTTTAAGAGGTATCTTCTACTGTTATCTGAATCAAGGCAGTGTAGTCATTACAAATTTACTAATGTGCCGTCAATAAAGCAGGTTAATAATTTTCTTTCTCCTTCTTTAAATTCGTCTAAGTTTTTTTCTAAATTACATATATTTGTGAATTCGCAGAAGTAATATCACTCGCTACACAAACAGCCATACCCATTGCAGGACACAGACCTTCTCTCCGAGAGAGAGTGTACGCGAGCCCACCGCGGATTGGCGATTTCAAGCGCTGAGGTTTCGTAATACGTTTTGCCTTACGGTTAGTGATTGGTATTGCTAATTTAAATACACAACTCCACGTAATATTTTAAAAGTTATTGGTAGGTACTTACCGGAATACTCTACCACTCACTAACTGCGAAGAAAAACATCGTGAGGAAATCTGACTTTCTAGGGTAGTTTCATACGCCAATCTAACAATTCCAGTGTAGCGGTGACAATGTAATATTTGGTCCGAAATTCCTTTATCATGCAATAGCGATGATTAATTCTAGATAAACGTAAATTACACATTCTGAATTCCCTTACCGGCCCTTCCACCCACATTCGCTCGATATATTTGTTTCGTCAATCTTTCTTCCTTCATCCTTTCCACATGTCCAAAGCAACGCAACATTCCTTTCTCCATTCTAATCACTAAGGGACGACCCAGGTGGACATACTTCGAACAAATAGGGGATGTATTAGCAAAGGACAAGATAAAAAGTACCCGAAACTAATGAATGTTGAGGAAGCGAAAGTGATCTGTCAGGATCGTGGCAAGTGGCAGTCCCTGGCCTCTGCCTACCTCTCTGGGATACAGGCGTGAGTTTATTTATGTATAATTAAATTCATTGAATGCTTACAAACTAATCAACTGTAGAGGGGATGTGACTCAATCTAATTCGTGAATAAAATGAGTAACTTAATAAAAAAAACTCCATATAAAAAGCCCTACCTTCGTGATTGGATTAAGTTATTTAATCAATGGAGCTCAGCCAACTTGATCTTTGAAACTAAAAACCGTCCAAGTGTGTGCCGGGTCAGTCGCAGTGTAGGGTTCCGTAGAAGGAGCCTTTTTTACCTCCTTTACAGAATTAAAACTTCATTAAATTCATTGTCAATGCAATTTGCACGAAGTTTTCCTTTTATATACAAGTTGGTCGCCTATTACTCGTTAACTTGTAAAGCCTACTTAGCCATGATAGTATTCCCTTTAATTTCATGCTACTGCTCTCATGTTTTCATGTTTCTACAATGAACCGTTTAGCCAGAAGTGGGGGGACGTTATCCACGGAACCCTAAAAATCTCCATCTAACTAGAGTAATTTTAATCTCACAATTAAAGCGTTCGCATTGCTTCAAACTGGAGAGTGCTGGAGATTCAGAAAAACAAGCGAGATAAATACTTAGTTGGAATAAATTAGGTTGATTTGACGCGGAGGGTGATCGAGTGGTCCCGGGAAAACCCAAGCACAGGATAAAGAAAGAGTGCAGTTGAGGTTGTTTCCGCCCTTTTCCCTCATTTCCGTAAATAACAGGAGCGGGAACATTTTTCACTTTAACCTAAGTCGCATGGAGGTTATATTCGAATGATGTACGTTAATTAAATATCGTAAATAGTACCTACTTAAATTTCTTTATTCAGATAACGTAATTCACAATTTAAAATCCGCGACCTCTGGCTTCGTACGTCATACAGAGAAGTTTGTAAGGAGGCTGATGCCTGCACTTGCCCATTAGCTCAGTTAGGAGAGCGCTGACACGGTTAACCAGAGGTCGCGGGTTCAAGTCCCGGCATGGGTGGAATTTTTAGCTTCTAAATAGGTTTTTAAAATTGTCCTCAGCACGGGTTAGTGCAACAAAAAGAATATAATAACATAAACTTTTTTTTAAATTTCAGCAAAAGTTTATGTCTATGGACATTGAATATTTTTACCAATATTAAATTTGTTTAAGGTTAACACGACAAATAAATATTTCATTTCATCAAAATGTATATTTATAAATGCAAATTAACTTAACTATCGTACATATTTAGAAACATTAAATTATAATTTATTTTATTTTTAGGGTTCCTTACACTATTACTAAGACTCCGCTGTCCGTCCGTCCGTCTGTCACCAGACTGTATCTCATGAACCGTGATAGTTAGACAGTTGAAATTTTCACAGATGATGTATTGCCGCTATAACAACAATTACTAAAAATAGAAAAAAATATTAGTTATAAATTAGTAATTTTGATAGAAAAAAGTTAACTAAAACTAAACTTTACGTACGACACAGAATTGTCGTGTGCGTAAAGTGTAGTGCTGGATTCTAACAAATTTAATATTTAATGTTCGTGTTGAGCCAAAGAAAATGCATTTGTTTAGATGGTCGTAAGTCGTGACGTATCAATGCTGAGTTTGATTTCTTTAATTGCGCCAATTTTGATGTGCAGTTAGTATTTTTGATAAAATTTAGCTTATGGTTTATGGTAGCATAAAAAAGTATTAAAAGGTATCTAACACGTTTTGGTATGCAATTAAAGACCCCTATATTTCAGACCCTTTGTAAATTGCTTTTCAACCTAGATGAGCTCAGAAGCTCAGTCTCAAGGGTTGCCCGGCTTGTTATACTGCCAATTGCCTCCCGAGAGGAGCGGGAGTTTTTTCACACAAGCCAGTATTTTACAGGCCTGCCTAAGCGCAATTTATAACTTTATCAGTACGACTTAAGTGCTAGTAGTGTGACTATGGAAAAAAGTGCTAGTCAAGGCCAAAAATCGCACGTCGAGACATCTCACCACTACAATAATATTACGGAACCCTAGAGAGAAGATTAGATTGGTTGAAAACTTACTATATGTTAGCCTGTGACAGCTAAGAGTTTTCAACCGATCTAATCCTCAATCTAGGGTTCTGAAATAAGAGTTTGTAAATAAAAACTAAAACATAGTACGTCCATGGCACCTGCAAGCTGCAAGATTAATACCACTCTTAGCCCGGAACGGTAACAAAGCCGACTTGTTCTGCCCCAAATCGCCTAAAGATTTGCGTTAATGAACACAGTAAAGGATTTTCTTTCTCCCAGTCTTGCGACCAGCGCAAGTACAATGTGGAGAGGCTGATGATCACTGACGAGGGGCCTGTTTCATAGAATCATGTTTTACTATGACAATTCGATGTACATTGCCGAATTGATCAACCCACAGGTTAACAAGTACTACGCAAATACTCGGCTACGCAATGTACATCGAATTGTCACAATAAACTATGAATTGTAGTTTTATGAAACATGCCCCAGATGGATGGCAAGTATGCCAGAGATAAGGCACCGACAAGATGATGGTCGTAACGGCGGCCGGTGGTAGCATGTACCATGCGATCCATATGGAGGAAAACCGTTCGCTGTGGAAATGAGCGACGCACGATCGTGATCCCGGTTTGCTGGAAGAAAATGCTTCCTGCATTAAGCACGCCCTTGTACACTTACAATGTAATTAGTGCAATAAAGAATTAAAGAATTTATTTTAATTTAATTATTTACTTTTGAAGCGAATATAGAACTAAATAATAGGGGTTAAAGTATGAAATTGCCGTTTTATTGCAATAGGTTCTTTGAATTGACATAGAATCTTCATGGTTTGAGGTTTTCGAATGAAAATTTTTCAAATGGTTTCTATGCTGTTCTTTTTTTAAAAAATGTGAAACATTTGAATATCGACTTTCAATTGTTTTTGTTATTCAATTTAGACAAGAAAGATGGATGCTGCAAAAATACGAGTGATTTTTTAATAAGAGTTCCGACGCGGAACTAACGCGGCAGAAACAGCCCGCAATATCAATGCTGCGTTTGGTGGGAGAGGGGTCTACTAATGAACGCACCGTGCGATTTTGGTATAAACGCTTTCGTGATGGAAATTTCGACTTAAAGAACGAGCCACGAGGAAGACCGCCCACACAGGTGAATAACGATGAATTAAGAGAGATAGTGAAAGCCTACCCTAGTCAAACTACCCAGGAATTAGCGGCATGGTTTAACGTTACCTTACCCACAATATTGACTCACTTGCGTCAAATCAATAAAATAAAAAAATACGAAAAATGGGTGCCTCATGATTCGAGTGATTTTTCGCAGTATCCATCTTTCTTGTCTAAATTGAATAACAAAAACAATTGAAAGTCGATATTCAAATGTTTCACCTTTTTTAAAAAAAGAACATCATAGAAACCATTTAAAAAAAGTTTCATTCGAAAACCTCAAACCATGAAGATTCTATGTCAGTTCAAAGAACCTATAGCAATAAAACGGCAATTTCATACTTTAACCCCTAATATTTTGTGAATATTTCAAGCGGTAGGTAGCAGGTAGGCTGTTACCGTAGTTAATATCGAGCAAAAAATGCCAAAAAAATACGTTTATTGTATGGGAGCCCCCCTTCAATATTTATTTTATTCATTTTTTGGTATTTTTAGGGTTCCGTACCTCAAAAGGAAAAAACGGAACCCTTATAGGATCACTTTGTTGTCCGTCTGTCCGTCCGTCCGTCCGTCTGTCAAGACCCTTTTTCTCAGGAACGCGTGGAGGTATGAAGCTGAAATTTATATCAATTACTCAGATCTACTGTCCCTTGAAGCTGTGAAAAAATCAAACTTCTAAGCCAACGCAATCAAAAGATACAGCCGTTTATGCCGCAAATTTTCGACACTTGCAAGGGAATCAAAACCTACAGGGTGCTTCCCGTGAACTCAGAATCTTGAAATTTGGTACGAAGCAACGTCTTATAGCATAGATAAAGGAAAAATTACGAAAACCATAAATTTTTAGTTACATCACATAATATATTTTTTTTTAATAATTTTAAACTTACTACCCATTTCCTCATAAACGCGTAGAGGTATTAAATTGAAATTCAAATGAACGAACTTTGTAAACCTTGCAGGTTTGTACGGAACCCTCGGTGCGCGAGTCCGACTCGCACTTGGCCGGTTTTTTTTGTTATAACCACAACAGAAATACGTCATCTGTAAAAATTTCAAATGCCTAGCTATCACAGTTTATGAGATACACCCTGGTGACAGACAGACAGACCGATGAACAGTGAACCCTTCAGGTACGGAACCCTAAAAATCATACCGCGAAAATTTTCCCAGCGCAGATCCAATAAGACACGATAATTTAAATTAGCTTGCAAAAAATTTGGAGCGAAATTTTGAAACTGGAACGTACCTATTTTTACTTATTAATAATCATATTTTGAAAATAGGTTATAACTGGCCAGTCTCCCTTACACAATAGTAGATTGTACAACAAGGGCTTAAAGCGATTTAGGCCTGAGTCACACACTGCTTTTCACTTCGATTGCGAGGAAAATTTCGGACAACAAAATCGTCGTACAGTGAAAGAATATAAAAAATAACGAATTTATATAAAATAATCAACTCCTATTTTATCTGATTTCATTAATTTAATTATAGAAAACGTACGAAATTCAAATAATTATAGCAAGAATAAAAGAAAACAACAAGTATTCTACGAAATTTTGCTGCTTAATTAAAATGTGCAATATATTTTGGCTCTGTTTGGCTTATCTTAGTTTTAGAAGAAAAAATTACTTTATGCACTAGAGCTTAAAAAGCGGTTTTATGTTGTCTACGCACGACTTAAAGATGAACTTTATGAGCATGAGAAGTGATATAGTACATTACATAACTTGGGCCGTAAAATAAAGAAAGGCCGATATCGCAGAAGTTTAAGCCCGAGCCGCAGGCGAGGGTCATAAATATGCGATAGAGGGCTTTCTATTTTACAGTCCGTGTTGTGTACACAATTTTATGTCGTCACTTGGCTTCAAAGTGGGTTTTCCGGTACGCGTACTTTTTCATCCCCCCATCTCGGAAAGAGTATTTATGCTCTTCAATATCTGAGTGCAAAAGCCGTTTTTATCCGCTAGAGGATAAAGTAAATTGAATTTAGAACATCGTGTGCACTAAGTTTGTAAATTCAAAACATCATTAAACCTATTTACATCTACCTCCATGGTGCCGAATTTATCATACAACTTTTTTTTCACCTCACTAGCTCGTAAAAGCTCTGTTTATCATTCGAAATCTGCGTGGAAAATCGCACTTTATCCGCTAGCGTGGAAAGTGTTTTTAAAATTCGAATATTTTTATTCAATAAAGGTTTCGTACAATAAATTACATATATATAGAACCTCATTGGTTTCGTAATAGTTTATATTCTCTGCAGCCAGTCCATTGATGATTGAAATGCAAATACTTATTTCATGTCATGCGCCAGCCTCATTTAAAGAATCGCACTGGCCGGCAAGAAAATTTGATTAAAAAAAAAAAACTTTAAAATTTTCTTCTCTTTATTGAATTCACTTTACTTCCATTATTTAGGTTTGTTTTTTGATAAAATCGAAAGAAATCATAAAATATGAGCGAAGCTAGCAGCGACAAAGATATAAATTAACAGTAATTTAATATTTATTAAAACTGTTTTTCTTGCACCTAACATTTTCCTCGCTTTAGTGAGGTGAAAAGTTGTGTGTTGCGCTCGGCAGCAAAGTTATTTAGCGTCTCGTACCTTTGAAACCCTCGCAACGCTCAGGATTCTATATTTGAACCACTCGCTTCGCTCGTGGCTCAATCCTAGAATCCTTCGCTTGCTCAGGTTTCAATACAAGGTACTCGCGCCAAAAATTAACTTTGCAGCCTTGCATTACAAATAACTATTAATTTGTTAAAATCTCAGACTCGTATCCTCCTTTGTATTTTTTTTTTTTTCATTTCCTCGCTAAGGTGTAATGAAAAGATGTTGCACTCGATTTTAGAATCCTTCGCTTGCTCACTCTTCAAAATTGAGCACGCGGTCGAAAAGCAACTTTGCACTCTTGTTTGTATAGCAAATAACTATTTTCGCAATACTTTCTGAATAGTCTACTACGAGTAAAAGACATTTTAAATGTTCCCGACACCGGCGTTCGTGCATACGACTAATGAATGTTGATGAGGCGAAATTGGTTTATCGGGATCGTGGCAAGTGGCAAACCCTGGTCTCTGCCTACCCATCTGGAAGACAGGCCTGAGTGTATTAAATGTAATGTCTATAAAAGTGGATCCTGCTTTCATCACAATTAAAAATAAAATTAATGAATGTGATAAGTTTGTAACAATAATTATTCTTTTATGTGAATAGAATATGGGCAGTACTAAAAATTTTTCAACTAAAAACTGTACTGAAATTCAGTTAAAGCACCCGTTAGATTTATCCATTACAATCATTTATCGCTTCCACTCGTACTGACGCCGACTGACGCCGCAAACGTCCGTTGTAGCCAATATTTGCCGCGTCATTCCACACAGCCCAGTTTTTCGAAAGCTGGCGTTGAATATTCTAGAATTCACTAGGAAATTGTATTGGGTTCAGTGCAATGGAACGAAGATTTTTACGAGTCATTTTCCTGTCTTAAAAATATGATGAAAATGGGAAAATGGTGAGGTGTTCGCAAACTTCATCGCTTGAAATCGCCAATCCGCGGTGGGCACAAGTGGTGATTATATAGTCTCTCTCTCTCTCCGAGAGGAGGCCTGTGCTGACAGTAGAACGTATATAGGCTGCATTAATATTATTATAAAAATGGGATAGCAAAGCTCATTGAAAGAAAACAAAATGCGACAGTTTCCGAGCTGACTTATGTTAACAAACAATTATTATGCAAGTTAAAGTTGGTTATAATAATAGTAACTTCTAAACGACGCAGTCGCTTATCATGGTCCCAAACTAGGATATATATGCATGTAGTATATCTGTTGCCGCCAAATAGTCAAATTAGGCGTCGAATTAACTGCCTAGGATGTTCATTAGGCGTTGGCATCCAATTAAAGGGTCATTCAGTCTTATGATTGAATGAAACGTTCTATAACCGGGCTAGCCAAGTGGTTAGTACTAAACGGCGTCTGCTTTGGTAGAGTGGCCAAGATACTGTGGGTACTCGCTACTTTAGTTTACCCGTCACCACGACAACTGCAACATCCCCGAAACGTCGGAAATTATGGTAATTCTGTTAACCTAATAAATCATTAGATTAGTCCCGTTAAATTTTTTGAAACTAAACTGTTAGGGGACAAATCATCTGTGTCAGTTAATAACAGTTTCTTAACATAACTTATACCAGGTCAGAAGGTAATCTGAATAATCGGAACTACAGCAAAATATTCAACATTTTTACTGAAGAAATATTTTATTAATAATTTATCTAGAGTAATTTCTGTAGCCGAGAAGTTTTTTGAATATAAATAAACAAAAAAAGAGATTGTCGTTTTAATATCTATTTTCAGTTCAGTTTCAACCAAATATCTTGGTCACCCTACCGAAGCTGACTTACTCCCGGTTTCTCGTACACTAAGAAGCTGTTAATCTACTGTTAACAGCTGTCAGTGGTTTTTTTTTTGTATGGACTTTGGTTAATTGACACCTGTTAACAGTAGATTAACAGCGTGTTAGCGTACGAGAAACTGGGGGTTAGCTGAAGCAAATCAGCTGTTGTATTGACACCATCTTGAAAAACTAGACGGCGGCTCTTCATTCAGTCTTTTAATAAAAAGGCTAGGTTTCGATCAGCCAAGTAGTCAAACGTTTTAGACAGTGCTTTATTAAAATTAAAAGGCTAGCCATATTATTAAATGCCTCCGCCTAATAAACTCTCTAGACGTTAAATTGGTCAGCTGATTTAATCAGTTAGCGGCATAGGGAATTCTAGTTTGGGAGCCAGTAACCACTTTTTTAACCTTTTTCTAAATAAAGTTTTTTTTTTCATTTCATTTTCATATATCTATAATGTGAAAGTGCGTAGACTCACTGGAAGAAATTTCTCAGTAAGTCTTCTTGTATCGTGTTTTTTGTGTGCATTAAAGTAAAATAATAACAGTGTGCTGTGATAACAAGGCAAAAAGTTAGAAAAAGAAGAATTAAGTAGAAGGACTACTCTCTCTGAGAGAAGGCATGTACAGTGGGACGTATATAGGCTGCTTATGTAAGTACAAGTAATTGAACCTTACTTTTTGAAAGGCTATCTTCCCGACCATAATAGTAAGTGTCTTCTTTTTGCCACAACAAAGCGAAAGCCTGGCGCTTTAAGTGAGGGTTTCTCTGCAAATTTCCCCGGTCATAGCCATGAGGCACCGGAGTGGATGGGTCATTGGGTAATGTGTTTGTTACCTTCGCCCTGCGCCAAGGACTCTCAAACTTATTCAGATTCACACATTTATTTCAACGAAAACAAGTTACGTTCTGTTCGTTGCACGTCAAAGAAGGTACAAGGTAGCAATAGAATTATTCGAATGCGTTATGTCATCATCATCATTCAGCCACAAGAAGTCCACTGCTGGACATAGGCCTCCTCCATGGATTTCCAAAAAGACCGGTTGGAAGCGGCCTGCATCCAGCGCCTTCCTGCCACTTGGATGAGGTCATCTGTCCATCTTGTGGCTGGTCGTCCTACGCTGCGCTATGCGTTATGTACCTACCAAGGAACAAAATGTTTCATAGAAAGTTGTGAAACATTCTACATTTCCATCGAATTGGTACAGCTCAATCTTAGCCAGACGCGGCCTGGACTCAGTTGGCTTCGACTCAGCCTTCACAGTAGCCGGGGCGTTGAAAGGTTTCAGCTTTGACATACTCAACTTAACCTCAAAATAGAGCTCCTCAAATGCATTTAACTTTTCATTCAAGAATATAGTGTCAGGGTTCAAAGTAGACTTAGGTTCATGTATTTCAAAGCATGCTGTTTTGAAGTCCTCCCTCAAAGTGTGTTAATTTTGCCTCTTCGATAAAATTGATAGTCATTCGTTCAAAAAGCCTTTCCTGAATTAGCGTGACCTTATCAAGCGCTTTTGCAGCGGTGGCCGCGATGGGCCGAGTTTTTTTTCTCTCGTTAGTTATCATCCAGGATTTTGAATAATTCACGGTTAATTTTGATAAAAAGTTTGGAAGCCACTGCGTTTTGCCCTTGCCCAGTGTATTGAAATACTGATTGATTCGCACAGAGCTCACCCAGTCCCGTTTTCTCACGGTTTTTTCTTCACTAACATTTGTCTAGTTTAGGGCGGGAGCTCGACATCCTAATCAAAGGCACTTATGTACTAGGCGTTCTTGGTAACTCTTTCCGTTGATTAACAATCAGTGATTCAATTTTATTTTATTTGGTGTACAGATCACAACCATTACATAATATAAAAGTAATTATATGACATGAGTACTAAGTTGATAACAATAATAAAGAAGTTACCTATAGAACTGATAGTAAATGCCTCTTTCTTTGTAAAACCATAATTCAATTATGTGCGAATCATCGCATTACACGCAGAAAGACAGGCCGCAAAGCTGAATTTTTTTTTGCTTTTTATCAGTAAAGGTAAATCTTATGAATAGAACCTCTAGGCGATTCAGGTCAAGTTAAGAATGTTCCCGTCCCGGGCTAATAGGAACTGCACTATAATAACTCGACAATATGCGTTACCGTTTTTTTTTATAGAGAAAAACAAGAAAAACGTCAAAATGCACGCTGAAGCTATAGGGACCAGCTTATTTTTTACGGTTCGAGAGATAATCTCCTTCTCATATCAGACAGACAGCCACACATATACACGTCATCCGGTTTCGTACAGAACCTTCGAATACGGAACTCTAAAAATGGCAAGTTTCTATCTACTACCGATTGAAATTGGCACAATGAACCCTTCACAGTTCATTAAAGTGAACGCCATCACTGATGAGTAGGTATACTTGTAAGCATAGATCTGTTGCTGACAAGTGAACTTTTGCTCGTAAGCCCAGCATTCTCTTACATCTGCGTACGTCACACGCATTAAGCTCGCACCTCGATAAAAGCAACATAAGGTAGGTACTGAAATAAACGGTCGATGTCTTAAATCGCTCGGGGTGTTCAATGGTGCGCAAGTTCGGATCGTTTCATCTACGAGTAGCTGATCGTCTTGAATGATGCCCATTTAAATTTTCAGTGAGAATTCCCTGAGAATCCTGACAATTCAGGTGATGGCTAGAAATAAAAAACCCATAGACGTATTTCTTCCTACAAAATTCACTTTCAAAAACGGCCCCTGCCCTCTTGATTAGTCTGTACCAATGAAAAAATGAGCGCAATATGTGCTGTAAAGTAAATCACTCTGTGATTCATTCCTTCCGTGCGCCATGCGTGACGATGTGAACGTTGATTGGGTGATAGTAAATGACAGCATAACTTATGATATGGTTTTATACAAAAACGTCAAACCACTGTTTTCATGATTATAGCCCGTCGAAATATCTAGGTACCTCGCCAAATGGCGGTATGACGGTGGCAGGTGCATAGATATTTTGGCGGGTAACACTGAAGTCGCTCCGATTGGTAACACAATTGACAAGCTCCGCCCGCCTTCCCACAATTGAACGTGAGGTAATTTTTTTGCGCTAGTTAGACATCTATGTTTTTAAATCACTGTGTGACGGTCGTTTATCTCTGCCTTCCATGCCAGCAAACTCCGTCTCATTATTAGAGATTTTGAACCTCCAACTCTCTCTTACTCATAAAAGCCCTAGATTTAACCATCCTTAATGGATCTCAAGCATCCTTGACGATGTCCGTGCCTAGCAATGTTTAAAATATATTTTTTTGCATTGTTAAATAATAACCTTTTTCACACCTCCTGCTCGACAATGCCTTATTACGAGGGCAATAATAATGAAGAATTTCCCTAGGGAATAAAGTGATTTGAATTTGCAATTCGAAATTCGAATTGTTGTTCGAAACTCACCTCTTTTTTTTCTTTTTTTTCTGAAATACTGTGTCCTGTGACCGCGCGAAACACCAAAAAAAAAAAGAAAAAAAGGCGCGAATTGCAAATACGAATTTAAAAGTTATATTCAATTTAAGTTGCTAAGCCGTAAAAGAGTGTGGACTTTATATTTAATTTCAGGTTTTAATACATATTTTCAACTTATGCAGCCCTGTCTTTTTATTGTCTCCCAGATGGTGTGAAAAGTAGAGTATTCACCTCTGGAATAAAACATGTCTTAGTCTCGGGCGGTATGAACCCCTCGCTTCACTCAGGACTCTACATAACTCCCTCGCTTCGCTCAGGAGTTAAAATTTAACTCCCTCGCTGCGCTCGCGAGTTAACTCGGAGTCCTTCGCTCCGCTCAGGGTTCAATATGCCGCCCATGACATAATACATGGTTTTATTCCCTTAGTACATAATCTACTATTTCTTGCTTCAAATGAGGTTTGTCAGCATCGTGGTAAGTAGCCAACCTTGGTCTCTGCCTACCCCTCCGGGATACAGGTGTGAGTTTAAGTGATACATATGTAATAGCGGTGGTAGCGAAGCGGTAGAATGCCGGCGTCACATTTGGGAGGTCTTGGGTTCAAGTCCCGGCCGGTACCAATGACTTTGTTTTCTAAGTTACGTACATTTGTGAAGTTTTAGTAGCAATACTACTCGCTAACGGTAAAGGAAACTATCGTGAGGCGACCTGAGTATCTGAGGTGTTCACATACCTCGGCGCTTGAAATTGCCAATCCGCGGTGAGCAGGTGTGGTAATTAAGCCCGTACTCTCTATCTGAGTGACGGCTTGTGCCATGCAGTGAACCGTATATAGGCTACATACTTATTTTAGTTTAATAATAACCTCAAATGAGTTTCGTCGGAATCGTGGTATGTAGCAAACCCTGGGCCTCGATTCTGTTAGTGCATTGTAGTATAATGACAGGTACACTGTCGGGTCACCTGACGTGTTTTTTCGTACCATTGACGCCTAGAAGGTTGGATGGGTGTGCCCGCGTAGACTTAAAGCAGCCATGAAATGAAAACCGCCATGTTCATGCAGTTGTCATGTTACTACAATGCATTAACAGAATCTAGGCCCTGGTCTCTGCCTACCCCTCCGGGATACAAGCGTGAGTTTGTGTGATGTGTGTATTATTTAGTAGGTTACCTGCGATGTGAGCAGATGCCAATTAGGTTTGCTACTTGGGAGCACTTGGCCGCTCTCCAGAAACCTAATCCACGTTTTTAACGGCCTTTGAACAGATTCAGGGAAAAAATTAAACTGCGTGCTGAAAGAAACACGAGATTCCTATTCCTTGTGAATCCACAAGTTCTTTTACCTGCAATTTTGTCAGGTTATTTTATTCATATACTTGTGACTTCGAATTCGTTCCACGTTTTTAGGATTCCGTACCCGAAGGGTGCTAAACGGGACCCTATTACTCTGCCTCCTCTGTCTGTCTGTCTGTCCGTCTGTCCGACCTTTATAGGGCCGTTATAGGTAGCCGGTTGAAATTAATTGAAATTAACAGAATATGTGTTACGAGTATTACGGCGGATTATCTATCAAATCATAAAATAAAAAAATATATAAAATGGGTCTCTGTACATATAACAAACGTATTTTTTGCCATTTGTTTATTTATGCTCTATCGTAAAAACTGTAATACATACAGGCATAAAATTTGGCCTGATTGTGGCACTTATCTAAGTTATTTCTAATAATAAGTAACTTCTAATGACAAATAATAAAAAACGGCCAAGCGCGAGTACGGGACCCTAGGTGCGTAAGTCCGACTCGCACTTGGCCGGCTTTTTTAGGGGACATTCTTACTCTGATTTAGAAGCATTTGGCGCTAGTTCTGAAAAAAAGACGCGTCAACAATTTTTTTCTTGCTGTTCGGACAGACAGACATCGGTTAGTAACTTCGGGTAGGAAACCTTAAAAACATCGGAGTTATACATGATTCTCAAGTAGTTGTATAAATATTGTTTTGTAGCTAGCAGCACAGTTTGTTATGATTTAACATTGTATGCTTTTGTTTCACTAGTACAGTGATTGCAAACCGGTGGCACGCGTGCCATTGACGGCACGCGACGTAATGTAATTCTGGAACGCCATTAATTACGGAGTTAAAGTAAACTTATCAAAATTTTATTAATTTGAATACGAATTCAAAAATGTATCGAAATAAGAAACGGAAATAGAAAGACTACACGCAAAAAAGCATGGAAAAGTGGAATTTAGTTCATACATTTTCACATTTAGGTGTATGAAAAAGCTACTAATTCTGACTACATTTCTACAGACAAAGTTCGTATGTCATGGTGACATTTTTTTAGGGTAGCCTATAGTGTAGCCTGCTGCAGGGCACAGGCAGTGGCGTAACTAGGGGTGGCAGGGCTGGCAAAATGCCACGGGCCGCGAGCCCAGAAGTAACTAAACATTTTTAACAAAAATTTGTAACAATTATAATGTTTATGCATGAGTACATGAAATCAATTAAAGTTATACTACTAGAGACCATATAGAATGGTATAGTAATGCCACTGGGCACAGACTTTCTCTCGGAGAGAAAGAATGAGCTTAATTACTACTCAAGTTTCCTCACGATGTTTTCCTTCACAGTTAGCGAGTCGATTTGCTACAACTTCACAAATGTACGTAACTTAGAAAACAAAGTCATTGGTACATGTCGGGATTTGAACCCACCACCTCGCAAATGTTCGCCATCCCTGCTCTAGCATGTGGGAGGCGGGTTGTTTGCATAGGTCCCGCCGAGAGTACTTACCAGCGCCGGCGGAATAGATAACCGTAAAAAGTTATAAGATAACATATTTATAACAGTGTTTCTGAGTCTCGTTACTACCTGCGTATATTATGGAAATTACTTAGGATAATGGCTGAGAGATAACTTGAACAAAAATCCGCTCAGTCTGAATGAGTTTGCGACTTCCAAAGAGAGGATTTTTTTAAAGTCAATTTAATACGCGGGATGCGAAAGTGATATGTCAGGATCGTGGCAATTGGCAGTTCCTAGTCTCTGCCTACCCCTCTGGGATACAGGCGTGAGTTTATGTATGTATGTATGTATGTATGTAATGCGCGGGACGACCTCATGACCTTTCTACCGGCTCGGCGGGAGGTGGCTACGAATAGGGAGGAGTGGAGAGCTAAAGGGGAGGCCTTTGCCTAACATTGGGCCATCATCATCATCATCATCAGCCCCTTGACGCCCACTGCAGGACATAAGCCTCCCTCATGGTTTTCATAACCATGAGGGGTTTTGCCATAATCGAGGCAAACTTTGACATATTCTCCGACTCCTGTGCAAAGTTTAAAAGGTGTATCATGTCCTACTTTTCAAATTTGAACTCTTCTAAATTATATAATCTAAGTTGGTAAGTAGAGGTAGAAACACAATTAAACCAGTATTAGCAATATTTCGACATTAAGTTCCTCAAGCAACATAATACTAACGGTGCATGTTGTGGCTGCCTTAAATGATGTCCAGAAATAACGAGTTGGCATCTCCTCACCCACAGATTGAGGTACACACATCAAAAAAAGTTTGTGATCAATAGCATAAGCTCCTATAATTCTTTAAATTTAACTTTATCAAGAAAAAAATTATGTTGTATGCTTTCTTTCAATAGGAATACCCTGTTTGAAATTAAAATATAAAACTATTTTTTATTATTTATTTAAAAAAAATTAATCATAATGTAATTGTGATAGAAATTTCATAGAAAGAAAAATACTGTTTAATTAAACTTAAACAACAATTTATTATTAAAAGGTTAAATTCAATATAAAATAACTCCTCCCCTGGCTCGAACACATGCGGAGATCCTCCTGGGCATGCTGAGGATCAAGTTATCCAGCATTTCCTGGGGTAACCTATCCCATTCTTCAATAGCGGCTTCCCTGAGCTCTGGAACTGTCTGGGGACGTGGCTCACGGTTCCATAGAGCTCTTTTAAGAACATCTCACGCGTGCTCTATTGGGTTTAAGTCGGGCGAGCCGGCAGGCCAGTCTAAACGTGTGATATCGTATTCTTGAAGAGCAGCATTGACTCGTTGAGCTCGATGTGCGGGCGCATTATCATCGACCAGTACAAATTGGTGCCCATGGTTTACTCGGAATGGTCTGACGATATCATCAATAACAACTGCTTTGTACATGTCTGCTGTCATGTAGCCCCGATACGGGATCAAAGGCGTTCTAGCTCCAATCATAATGCCACCCCAAAAGGACACCGATTTTCCGCCTTGCTGAACTGTTCCAGTGGCAGTTCTTTGTCTTTCAAGGTCGCCTGGTCTTCTCCAGACACGGACACGTCGGTTATCTGGATGAGTGCTGATTCGGGATTCGTCAACGAAGAGACAGTTTTGCCAAATGTTTTTTTCCTCACCTTCTTAATTTTGCCGAAGTCTAGCCCACTGCAATCTTCGTTGTTGACGTTGCCGGGAATTGAACGGAGCTCGCCAAGACCTCCGTGCTCGTAATCCAGCGTGGTGCAAGCAATTGCGAACGGTCTGCGTGCTAACTTCAAGCCCAGAGGCGGCCCTGACTTCTGCTTTTATTTTAGTGGCGTTGATTGTTGGATCACGGGCTGCCAGCAATCTAATATAGCGCTTTTGGGCAGCTGTCAAAACAGTTGGGCGACCGCTGCGGGGTCGGTCAGCTAAATTCCCCATTCCGTGGTACCTCTGCAACGTAGCCACGACACAGGATTGGGATATAGCAAGTCTGCGTGCTAGTACTCTCGTGGTGTATCCTTCTTCCCTCAAAGTTACGATTCTTGCTCGTAAAACCTCTGATAATCCTCTTTGCATTTTTTCAATCACAATTTTCCGCAAAAAATATCTTGAATCGGTTATAATTAACTAAATCAGATTTCTGAATGAGCGTAAGCTAGGACTGAAAGCCTTTTAATGTGAAAAAACAACTGAACGGTGTCATTGTTTTGTGTTCTAATTCTTTATTTTTAAATAAAGAATCTAAAAAGAAGAAAAAATCATAATATAATCTACAGTAACAAAAAAGATTTCAGTTTTTCAAAGTGATCGCAAACTTTTTTTGATGTGTGTAAGTGTTAATAAATCTGACAAACTCCGCACCACTATAAATAAATATTTAAACCTCCTTGCTAACGAGTTATGCAAAAGACTGGTTCTATTTAGACTATATGAAATGTGGAAGACGTCTGCAGAGTAGTAATTAGCGTTGAGCTGGCTGGGTTTGAATGGTGCAAGTCTGGGCTCCAAGTAAATGGTATAATTCTCGGCGTGCGGCGTCCGGAGGATACTTTTATTTAACTAAGTAGTAACATTAAGCTACATAGCAAGTCAATAAATCTAATATATAAAAATCTCGTGTCACAGTGTTTGTTATCGAACTCCTCCGAAATGGCTTCACCGAATTTTATGATTTTTTTTTGTGTATATTTGGTAGGTCTGAGAACAGGTCTACTAAACTAACAATGTCTTAATAACAATACTAATATTAATCCCCTCCCCGAAAAAAATCAGAGGAGTAGCACATATAATGAACTTAAAAGGAAAACTATTACGGCTAAGTAGGCTGTACAAGTTTACGAGTAATAGGCGACCAACTTACAAAAGGAAAATTTCGTACAAAATCCGTTGGAAATTACGTTGATGATGAATTCATGAAAATCGGTAAAGCCGTTTCGGAGGAGTTTGGTAACAAACACTGTGACACGACATTTTTATATATAAGATTTATACTATTTTCTATGACAATGTCAATGCTTACACCAAAAATATATTTTATGTATTATTCACGATGGACAGTTTTTAGGGTTCCGTACCCAAACGGTAAAAAAGGGACCCTATTACTAGGGTCTGTCTGTCTGTCCGTCCGTCCGTCCGTCTGTCCATTTTCACAGATTATGTATTTCTGTTATCGCTATAACAACAAATACTAAACACAAAATAAAATAATTATTTAAGGGGGGCTCCCATACAACAAACGTGATTTTTTTGCTGTTTTTTTTATCTTTGTATCCTTCGTGCGTGAGCCCGACTCGCACTTGGCCGGTTTTTAAAAATAATATGCAAAGAAAAGGTTTTATATTACTTACTCGATTAAGTTCCGTAGATAGGAACAAACAAGGAGAATAATAAATGTCCCTATCGGATCAAGTAAATAGTTGATTTGTTGGAAACAAAAATTGTTGATTCGTTTCAGTTGATCGGTTTAGTTGATCGGAGTGGAAAACGGGAAGTTTCTGTCTACAAGTAAGTGCACAAATACACTATGCCGAAATTACGCGGCTAAAGTTCCGCGGCGGACGGAACGAGAGACTTGTTCGAGATTGTACGCTGAAACTCGACACAATTTTTGGCATAATATGTCACTGATAGGGTTGCCACCTTTCCGGATTTGAACAGGCCCTAGAGTGTAATACGCGCATAGTTTTTCAATACAATTATTATAAGCACGACAATAGCTGTAATTTGCCTTTATTTGGTAGTCTACTAAGTAATCGCAGTACAATATTATCTCAATGGTATAACCCGCGCAAATTAATGTATTAATTATCCGGGTCAGACCTGTTGGTGAGCGGTGAAGTGTGGTTTAAAAACGCATCTTCTTCGTTGTTTCGTTGTTTAGGGTTCTGTACCCAAAGAATAAGGGACCCTATTACTAAGACTCCACTGTCCGTCCGTCTGTCTGTCTGTCTGCCTGTCTGTCTGCTACCAGGCTATACTTATATCTTGAACCATGATAGCTAGACAGTTGAAATTTGTCGTCACATATCACGTGATGTATTTCTGTCGCCGCTATAATATGGAATACTAAAAACGGAATAAAATAAAAATTTAAGGGGGCTCCCATACAAAAAATTTTTTTTGCCGTTTTTGCTTCTGTCTGGAAATATTCGGCTGGGGACAAAAAAACCCAGGTCTTGGATGTTTACATGTTTGTGATGTGTATGGGGGCCCCCATACAAAAAATGTGATTTTTTTGCCGTTTTTACTTCTGTCTGGAAATATTCGGCTGGGGACAAAAAAAACCCAGGTCTTGGATGTTTACATGTTTGTGATGTCGTTGTTTGTTACTGGTTCCCACGATACAGGGTATCCTAGTGTGGGGCCAGTAACAATGTATGTGCCTGTATGTAAATGTTAAGTTATGTCATTCAAATGTTGTACAGATAATCGTACGGAACCCTTCGTGCACGAGTCCGACTCGCACTTGGCTGGTATTTTTTATTTCCATGTGTGTTTATGTTTGTTTTTTCAGCAATAAACAATAGTTTTTCATTTTATATCATTCCTTGAGACAAATAAGCTCGCCTTTGTACATGCTATTTCTTATGTAATGTCATGTTTAATGTTTTGTGTGCAATAAAGTATATACATACCTATAGACAAATAAGATAATTTACTTGTCATATAAGAACTTGTGATTTCTCGGCATTAGGACTCGGCATGAACCCTCTCCAGAGTACAGGCGTGAGTTTATGCATGTGTATGTATATTTCATTTTATTAAGCTTTGGTCTTCATGTAAACAAACCGTTGATAAAAGCCGTTAAAATACGGAAACCAATGATATTTATGAAGATATCTATGAAGCTCGTCCTGGTCACCCGTCGTCATTCATTTATTTTATTCACTTCAGAAACGTCAACTGCAACCCCCTTTAATAGCATTAAAAAAATGTTTGCACACAGATAAAAGATGAATGAAAAAATATTTTTGTAAGAAAATCTAATTCACTCGTATTTATTGACCATTCCACAGAGCTGAGTGAGATCTCATCTTTAGCCTCAATCTGCATCTGATCCTGACACGGTTCTCTCGGGAAAACTTGAAAAATAAACCCTCGTTTCGTCTGCAGAAAACCCCAAGCGAAAAATCTACTCTAATTTAGTTTTTAATGCTTTTAGGGTTACGTATCTCAAAAGCAAAACACGAAACCCTTGCTTCTATTATATGTAGGCAAGAGCAGATTGATATTTAAAATCTATTAAGTTGAAATTATTCTCAAATACCAAGTCCAACGATGTTAAAAAAAATCGAGATTGTGTGAAAATCAGGCTATAACTTGCTAGTATTTTTTTGTGAATTCAATGATTTTCAAAGATGTTCATTAAGATTTTTTGTCTTTTTGAGTTTTTAGTATGGCATTTCGGTATGCTAATATGTTGTTTTTTAAAATTAAACTTACACTTTAATCTATTAGGTACATACAGTTTATTTCGTTCAAATCCAACTAAAAGTTTTGATCCTAGTGCTAGTTGTACTGGGGTACGCCTGCGCGATACCTTATTTTTAGTGCTCATTAGGGTAAAGGAATGATCAAACATAATTTTTTATTTTGTCACTAGATCTTTACAACAATATACTTACAGAATTATAATTTTTGAGCTTTAGGAGCTTTCGAAAGTACATGTTTTTTACGGTTCCGTAGTCGACAAGGTCGAGCTGATGGAGAAATGCCACGACAATACCCGATCGACCTCCAGATCAAGCGCCGCAAGTGGATATGGATTGGCCACACGCTCCGAAGGGGTCCCGATCACATACCCAAGCAAGCTTTGGACTGGAATCCCAAAGGGAAAAGAAAGTGTGGCCGTCTTCGTTAAACCTGGCGTCGCACCGTGTTGGCAAAACGGTGAAAATCGGAATAACGTGGCGCGAGGTGAAGCGTGAAGCTCAAGACTAGTCGCGATGGAGGAAATCTGTGGACGCCCTCCGCCCCATCTAGGGGATATAGGACATTAATGCAAGTAGTTGACAAGGAACCCTTATAGTTTCGCTATGTCCGTCCGTCTATCTGTCTGTCTGTCTGTCCGCGGCCTAGCTCAGAAACGATTAGTACTATAAAGCTGAAATTTTGCATAGACATACATATTATCAGAGCCTTACAATGAAAACAGTAATAGTCGACCAACTTAAAAAAGAGAAAACTTAGTACAAATTCGTTTGAAAATTATTTTGATGAAGCTGTTAGTTGTATAAAGCAGGTAGTTAATACAAGTGAACTTAAATCGTAATATCAATCAAATACCCCTCTTCCTCAGTTCGTATAATTTTGACAACCAACTACGGTACCCTACAATGCGTGTGGCCCAACACGCTTTAGATCAATTTTTTTTTTGTTGTTCTACCTCGATGCGCGCGTAAGTTGACGAAGCGTTAAAAAAACTAAAAAGAAAAACTTTGACCGGCAAAATTAAGTTTCTAATCGTTTGTTCGGAACCCAGGGGGTGTGAGATCTACTCACACTATACCCTTTCTTATAGTTATTGTAACTCGTACGTGCTTAAGGGGAGAACGTTTCGCGCTGCTAGGCAAGCAAGTCGTCTCTTTTCCATATTGCCTCGTTTCCTGCCAATACAGCAGCCACATTGCAATTTCCGAAGACGCGACTTCATTAAAGACGGAATGTATTTTTATTTTTCTTCGTGGAAAGTCTTTGAATTTAATCGCTTCGCGGAACTATTTGCCGGCGCCCGGCGCCATCGCTCACAGACGGAAATTTTTAAATAAAATTAACTATCTTCGTTGAGACATCCAATTATTACCTAAAGTCGTTGCCTGCCTGACTCCCGTTCGTTTTTTACTACGTGTTTTTTCGCAGGGTATCTCTAGAACAAATGCTGGCAAAGGAGGTCCCCTGAACAGATTGTGCTATAACGTAGTATTTAAAGAATTTGAATAGTTTCATATTATGTCATTTCCGAGCGGTTCCGTGCTTCGCAAGGCACGTTAAGCTGTTGGTGCCGGCTGCCGTCGATAGATGGCAGTCATTAAGCCAAGTCAGAGGCCTTAGGGCGGCTTGACAACTTCTGACAGTAGTCTACAAGCCTCCACCAATCCGGACTTGGCCCCCGTGGTAGAGTATGGCCTTTACCTTCCTCAGGGAAGAGACCCGTGCCCCTCAGTGGGGACATAATGGGTTGATGATGATATTATGTCAAAGCAGTGCTGCAAGTAAATGTTCATGAGCTGTATCGATTTGTTTCGTTTATTGAATTTTTATTCATATTTTTCTGAGAGAGGACCTGTACCCTGAGGTCATGTATGTTCTAATTTAATAATAATAATATGCACATAAAGAGTTTTGGAAATCTCAAACAGTTGCTTTGTTGTTTGTAAATATCCATTTTAGATCCTAATTATGTCGTGTATTGCGCCTCTTATTTATGATATTAATATATAAGATTACCTTTTAGTGGGAAATGCCGAGGAATTGGCAAAGAGTACTATAGTGACTCTAATATTTTTTATCTTATAAGTCTCTCAATTCTCAATTTTTTTCTCCTTGACTAAATAAAATAAAGTAATACAGTATTTTTGTAATTTCCATCTAGTGTGAGTAAAGATGCCACTCAACGCTGTATAAATCATCTCATTACGTAGATGCAAAGGCGAAAGTTTTAAGTTTTATAATTTCGATTCTTACGTAGCATTATCATCGGTCATTCGTGTTTAGCGTTGTATATCGACTAGAGCACCTAGAGTGCATAATTAAAGTTACAACCACTCAACCATTAAGCAAAGTACTTATTTCTTACTTATTTCTAATTCATAGAAATTTTTATTTCTGACCCATAATCAATTTCAGCAGTAACATAATAACGTATATTTAATTTCATTCAACTTTGCTCTACATGTAAACAAACCGTTGATAGAAATCGTTAAAATACGGAAACAAGTAAAGTCTGTCAAGTTGTTTACTCGTCCTACTTATAAGTTATTCATTTATATCATACAATCCATATTATAAATTTATTAACTTTGATATTTACTTTTTCAAAAAAGTTCCCTCCCAAACCAGAGATCTATGAAAGAAATAATATACTACTCAACACAAATAGAGGAAGAAGTTTTCAAAGTAAAATAAAATAGTTTTTTTAGGGTTCCGTATCTCAAAAGGAAGATCACTTTGTTGTCCATCCATCCGTCCGTCAGTCTGCCTGTCAAAACCCTTTACCTTGGGAACGCGTAAAGGTATCGAGTTGAAATAAAAACCATATAGGTACTCAGGTCTACAGTCCCTTGGAGCTGTGAAAAAATCAGATTTCTAAGTTAACGTAAAAAAACCGGCCAAGTGCGTGTCGAGGCACGCGCAAAGTAGGGTTTTTTTATCTCCTTTATAGAAGTAACAACTTCATCGAATTTTTAATGGATTTTCTGCGAAATTTTACTTTTTTAAGTTGGTTGCCCATTACCCGTTAACTAGTAAAGCCTACTCAGCCGTGATACTTTTCCTTTTAAGTTCATTATATGTGCTACTACTCTGAATTTTTTCACGTTTCTACAATCAACCGTTTAGCCAGGAGAGAGAGGGACGTCAAAAATTTGCGCTTTAAAGCTTATTATTTTGCAAACGGAACCCTAAATCAATTAAGTGTCTTCCTACACCCCAATATTTTTCAACGACCAATCCAACGATGCCCCACATAATGAGGTAGACGAAAAAAAAAATCATCCCCACTTTTCATGTTTTCAGGTACAGTAAAAAAAATTTTTTTGCCAACATTTTATACTTTATGTTTGTCGGCGTGATAATATGTATACGCATACCAAATTACAGCTTTCTAGTACCGGTCTTTGGGTTAGGCCGCGGACGGACTGACAGACAGACAGACGGACATGGCGAAATTATAAGGGTTCATTGTTGGCCTACGGAACCCTAAAACAAATTACTGCCGGCGATGCCGCAAAGAGCGTATATTTTGACAATCTCAAGGGAATCAAAATTTATAGGGTACTTTTCGTTAACCACTAGAACAATGAAATTTGCCAAATATAATCCGCACAAATCTTTCTGGCGGTAACGTGAACATAGCCACAGATCGTTTGCATATCGCTTGCTGTCTTTACAGTGTATGTGTGAGTAATCGCCAACCCACCTGCCAAGCGTGGCGATTATGGCAAAACCCCCTCATAGTTATGAAAACCATGAGGGAGGCCTATGTCCTGCAGTGAGCGTCAAATGGCTGATGATGATAATGATGAAATATTAAAGTGACATGTTTCATGAAAATCAAAACCAAAAGAATATCAGCGTTTTTTTTTGCAATTCTAATTCTGTGGCCAAGTGTATTTTTATCACATCTATTTGAAAAGAGCTAGTTTAGTCCTCGTAAACAGGGACCAAAATAGCTCTTTGATCCCTAGGGATGAAAAGTGATTTTAATTTGGAATGCCACAAGTTTTAGGGTTGTTACAATTTAACTTAGCACTTATTTGATAAGACCTTTGGGAACCCTGTAGGGCACGAAACATCATCCATTATATTAACTTAAAATTAATATATTTAATTGAGTTTATAATCATGCAATTTTAGTTAATTATATTTGAAAAATTTATATAATTATTTATATTAGTCAATTACTAGTTTATTTGGTTTGAGATTTTTTGGAATTTGGAATTTGGAATGAGGATATTTCTAGTAAAAGTTACCAAAGAGATCAATCACGAACATTGTATGAAATGAACCAATAACTGGCTGTATGATAAAGAAACCGTGCCAGTGTTCTTTTTTTCCCCAAAAAAGTGACATCCTCAGTTTATTGCTTTAGTGGATTAAAAGGACTAGAAGTAGTATTTTTTTTTTAAATCAAAAGTCTTCACGACTTTGGAAGGAAAAAAATATCCCTGTAATAAACTGTGAGAGGCTAAATGTTCGTTGTGTCATGGGTATTTAGAACTATTTGAGGTACATATTTTAGAGATGTTAATTGGTTGAAACTCTGCATAATAACGAAGCAATATTAATTTTTATAGTTTTTTTTTTTATTTATTTTTCTACTTCGAAGTAGAATCTCTAGCTAACCCATTCTGTATTATGAGAAGCATTTACGACAAAAGTTCCACGTTCTAATACCGCTGGCTTTCGGAGATATGATTGAATTTGTATCTGAGGTCAAATATGCAAGTCAGAGTTGTCACAAAGTATTTTATTGAAACTTTGTGTACTTGTTTAAGGTTTTTTGTCACGGTAAGCAGTCGGGTTTTTTTTATTTTGTAACCACTTATTTAGAGTTCTGTACCCGAAGGGTGCCGGACGGTGCCTTATTACTCTACCTCCGCACAGTCTCTTTGAAACCGAAATTAATAGGTAGCCAGTGGAAGTTCTCACAGAATGTTTGTTATTATGGTGGATTACCTAATAAGTAATAGAAGATACGGGGGGTCTCCATACAAAAAGCGTGTTTTTTTGCATGTTTTTATTTTTGCTCTATCTTAAAAACGATGATACATACAGACATCAAACTTTGTGTAATTGTAAAGCTTATTATGTTCTATCACAAAAAGTAATAAAAAATGGCTAAGTGCGAATCAGACTGACGCATTTTGGGGTCCGTACAAACAGTATTTTTTTTTTCAAATACATGGCTCATAAAGTTAGCTGGTGATTATGATGATGATGATGATAATGATGACGATGACGATGATGATGATGGTACGGAAAGTTTGGCGAGTCCGACTTGCACTTGGCCGGTTTTTTAGGACTTATCTAATGGGCCATAATATTCATTTATCAGTAAGACCGGAAAATCAACTTCTTCATTGAAAATCTCGTCTAGAATCAACGAATCTTCACTTTGATCAGGAAGCGGAGGCTGCAGAAAACTTTGCACAGCTGCTGGCAAAGGCAGACGTTTTGAAAATTTTCTGCATCTGCGAAGGCTATCATTGAAATTAAGGGATCTGATGACTCCAGTGCTCGGAGAAACGGATCAATTTATAGTTGTGACTTTGTCCATCTTTCTGCAATGACGTTCTCTATCTCTGCGCCAGAATTTGTTACGTGATTCTGCAGCCTGTTCTGTCAGCATCCCTAATGTTAGCGTCTAAAATTTTACCACCATGCACACAGAATCTTGTGTTATAAGGATTTTTATTTATTCACAAAAATACGCATTATTTGTAGGTATAAAAACTCGAAAATGTAAAGTAACAAGCACTAGTGCGATAATTTAAAGCAAAAAGGACGCATCCATAATAAGCGCTATTATGGCTTGCTATAAAGAGCCACTTTACGAGCAAAAGCATTGAGAACAATTAAAAAAACCGAAGATCAATTTGGGTGATAACCCCGATCAACATTTTTAAAATTTAATATCCTCGAAAGCCAGCGGTATTAGAACGAGCAACTTTTGTTGTAAGGGCTTCTCATGATAAAGAATGGTTTTGTTGTAGCTAGAGGTTCTACTTCCAAGTAGAAAAAGTAATAAAAAATAAAAAAGATACAAAAATTAATATTGCTTCGTTATTATGCAGAGTTTCAACAAATTAACGGCTCTAAAATATATGCCTCAAATGGTTCTAAATACATAATGACACAACAAACCTTACAGGGATTTTTTTTTCCTTCGAAGATCACGAAAACTTTATGATTTAAAAAAAACTAAGAACATTGTACTCCGGGGGGTTCTACTCATTTTAATACTCGTACATAGCTAAATCCACTGAAGTAAAAACTGTGGATGTCACTTTTTTGGGGCAAAAAACAACATGTGCGAGTCAAATTAAAAAATAAGTTTGTGAAAAAATAAAAGAAGCGCGAAATACGCCTTTGTTCGTAATTTGTTTGTTTACATGCTCAAATTCGGAATTTATAAAATCTAAAAAAAAAATTAAGAAAGAAAGTGTTCTATTAATTCCAGAGAACATTGGATCGGACATTAAAAATGTGGTACCAACGTTCTATTCTATTCTTATTCATAAGTTGCATTTACTTTCATACACGAGGGTGATAAAAAGTAGTATCCACCTCGAAAGCTACTATTTTAAGCTGAAGACGTCAATTTTCTTAATTTTTAATTACCTACAGATAAATTTTCTCAGTTTAAGTGGCCCTTCAAGTCTCGTGAGTGTTGTTATTGATTGAAGTGACTGTAAATTTGGTTTAGAAGGTCATTATGCCAGATCTGACTGAAATCCAAGTAGGTATCCCGAACTGTCACTCTGCTTCAAGAGGGTCGAACTAAGGCATATGTACCTAGGAATAAATAAAATATGATGTAAGAAACACTGATACTACTTAATTTTTGTCGTAAAGACATTATTTTTAATATATTGAATTTAATGTTGAATCAAACTCGTTATATTTTTAGTATATATGTAATCATTGCTTTTAAAAGAAAAAATATGTTTACGGCTTTTAAAAGAAAAATTATATAGTGTTTTCTTTTTTCATAATTTTTTGTTTTCGCTCTCCTGCAAAATTAGTAAAATGGCTTTTGGTCAAAAAGATTTGTTCGGACTATACTACATTTCTTCCCCAAAGGGTCGATATTAAGAATAACTAACAAAAATGCTGATGTCTGGTTTTTAAATTTCGTAAAGGGTGGAACTTTAATATTTAGCGGTATTTAGTGGTTAAAAACCTAAGTAAAAGGTTTTCTTCCTCGTTTTAGATAATTGTTTTGAGCAGTATATTATATTAGAGTGTGTTTATTTCATTACCAGGCTCCTGGAATTTACTATAGAGTTGTCTACCTAGAAGTAACAACTCTGTACAACAAGGCAGCACGAAAGTAATTTTTCTTCCTTGAATAAGTAATTTAACTTCCTCTGTATTCAACGTCTAGTCTAGGTTTTCTCCAACTTGTTCCGCTCGGCTGCATGATAAATATTCGAATTAGGACTCAGTTGTTTTTATATTAAGCCGTTTTTGAGCCTTGTGAATGATATTCTTTATTTGACTGCCTTGTTGGTATCACGTCTGATTACCAATCCGGTGGTCGTGGATTCGATTCCCACTGAGGCCCGCCGAACATTTGTACAAATGGCCTCAGTCTGAGTGTATTTTTCATGTTTTTGATGTCCTTGCCTGGTTACCGCAGCACAGGGTATCCTAGTTTGGGACCAGAACAAGTGATTGTGCTATGTGGAAGTTATTTATTAATTTGATTTATTACATTACATAAATTCACGCCTATATCCCGGAGAGGTACGTAGTCAACATTATATCGTATGGAATCAGGCGTTACATTGCGAAAATCCATAATACATAGCATTAATTAGTCGTTGCATGCACGCACGCCGATTTTGGGTACTTTATTCGGGTATTTACTTTATTTGGAACACAAAACTGGTTCGAAAGTGATCTTGCTTGCAATGCACATAGCATGATTAAACGATTAATGAATAACGAGAATGACAAACATATCAAAACTAGCATGCAGAAATATCACCACAAATTTTTTATTATGATTACTGCGCTCTTCATTTGAAAATGTTTAGACGGTTCTTTTAAACACGTAAGGTCTTTGAAAAATATCGAATAATTAGTGGTGGTACTGCATGACGATTTTCTTTTGACTAGGCTTGGTACGTCATGGTCAGGCTACTTAATAGGTTTTTATTTTATTTCGTTGATTTATTTCACAATTTTATTTTATTTCATACATAGGTATGTGTGCGTAGACTTGGAGTGGCAGTGAAATGAAATCGTGCAACGGAGAACTTGCAAAAAAAATATCTCAGAGGTTAAAAAATTAATAATCGTGATTTGTTGAGTTTGCAATGACAGGCTTTCCGCACTCTTAATGAAATAACAATTTTTTTTCACAACTGTAACTGGCGTATTCATTATTCCTACTTAATGAACGTCAAAGCTGTAAGTTTCAGCATTAATAGATGATGTGGAGAAAAAGCTAACAAAGAAACTCCACAATCAAACGCGAATAAATCGCAAGTTATTAAATCATTAGTAGTTTAGTAATTATAAATTACTGTATCAAGAAAAGAAACTCATGTTCGTCTACGTTATGAGTTACCTCCCTGTATGATGAGTTGATGACAGAGAAACGAATTCATTAAATTTATTTTCCAATATTCCAAATAAAATTAGTCAAGGCAAGTCACATGAAAGGTTAATCCCAATAATAACTACCGTCAATAAATCGTAATTTATTCACGAGTACGATTCATCAGGATTTCCATAGCGTTTACGTACCTAGGTATTTTATTTCGCAGCGTAAACAAGATCTTGTACGCTACGTTATTTACCTCTGCCTTTTTTTTGTAGCACATAATACGCCCCACTGCAGGCGGCTACCCTCTCTCGGAGAGAGAGCAATAACCGCCACCGCGGTTTGGCAATTTCAAGCGTTTATACATATTATGATGTGGAGGAGCATCGAACGGTATCCCACGGCGATAGCCGGCGGCAAAGAGAATATAACGCCGGCGGCACACTGGCGTGGCGATTCGAGTGCGTGGCTGGCTGTTAGGCGTGATCGTTATTTTACTTAACTATTTACAACTACTGGTTACGTGGCATGTAACGGTTTCACACGACTAACTAGTGTTTTTTTTTTCAAATCATTTGTTTTTATGAACATGTGATTTTTGTATCGATGCTCTGCCTAACTGTGATGCGTCACGTCACTGTTTACAAGCTGACCGGGAGGGCGAGCGAGCCGAGAGTTTCAGAGTCTGAACCGAACACGCGACTACCAAAAACAAAGCAGAGTAAGAGTTAGTCAATGTGTATTATTTTAATACGTATTACTGTGCACAGTAATATGTACCACATTACTGTACAACTTTGACAATATCGGAATATCGCTAGAAAGGTTTTCTTGGATTTCTTCGTTAGATAGTTCTGCATATATGTCACTTATTACCCCATACGACACACCGACTTCGTACGTCATTTGTCATCTAAATCCCTTGTCACTAAATGATTTGTTTTGTATTAGCATCTCGGCGCTTACGTCGCTATTAAAGTGAATCAAAACCTTGTAACTGTTAGTATATTTTGCTCTTACGACGCCAGGTATATTTTCGGATTTTAACAATAGGGCTAAGCCAATCTGTTTAGGTAATTTCTTATTAGAAGTTATACCGATCTCGATCTTTTCTCACTGTTTCAGTATCGGTGGTAAAACTCCGAACTAATAACTTCCTTCGCTTCCTAGAATTCTAACTATGCATTACATTTCGCCAGTCTACGCCTCAACTTAAACACTACTTTAGTATGTACATACTGACTCTAAGTTGCGGTGTCCTATCGTCAAATTTATTCTAACATACACAAATTACTATCAGTTGTATTATTATTTACTTATTAGCCTAAATTCTCTAAACAATTTTACTTCATGAGGTACATCTTGTATGCATTTTGATAATTATGTATTAAAATAAAAGTATACCTATTTCAAACATTTTAAAATTCGCCATATCGTTAAAAAAAAAAGGATGGGCATGTAAGATTCATCCTAAAGTCCACAAATTAGCTTTCAAGTAAATCAATAAGGTCGTCGCGATCTACTTCCCGGTCGGATTCTGACGAACTATCTGCTACCGTGGGTCTATAGAGGCGAAGGGAATCCCCCGACACAACTGTGCTAAATTTCCTGTAACCTTTCATACCTTTCACGCTACTAATCGTGTATTGATCGATGTTTTGGTGTGCCTTCGTTATCTTGTAAGGACCGGTGAAAAGGCTGCCTAGTTTCTTTGTAATATGACTACTTTGGTCTCTTGATAAACCACCCTTCCATAGTACCAGATCTCCTATATTGTATTTTGTACATCTTTTATGCTTTTGGTCGTATCTGTTTTTCATATTAGTCATGTAACGGTCTATTCTTAGTTTGGCCGTTTTCCTGCGCTCTTGCAGTTTGTTTGTCATTTCTCCTGCCGTACATTCTGCATTAGCTGTTGGATATGCGGGTAACAATGAATTATCGTGGGCAAACATTAGTTGAAAAGGAGTCATACCTGTTACGGAGTGGGGTGTATTATTGATACCCCATACTACGTCTATTAATTTGTCATCCCAAGTACATTCGCTTTCAGCCGTTGTATTTAAACCATTTACTAAAGTTCGATTTACACGCTCTACTTGTCCGTTTGCTCGAGGACAGGCTACTGCATTAAGTACGTGTTTGAATTGGTTTTCGATTGAGAATTCCTTGAAGTATCTACTGGTGAATGCAACACCGCGGTCTGTTATTATGGGCCGCGGGTTACCGAACTGTGAGATAACTTCTTTAATCTGTTTTATTGTTTCAATAGAGCTAGCCCTCTTAACAGGTTTTGCAAAAACAAACTTTGTAAATGAGTCTATTAGGACTAGAACATAAGTGTTACCTCTTCGTGTTTTTACAAAGGGACCTAAATGATCAGCGTGGAGTGTATGCATAGGGATCGCTACTTTCTCAATTGGGTGTAGCTCGCCCTCCAAGCGCCCATAATTGCCTTTACTGTAAGCGCATCGTAGGCAACAACTCACGTATTTCCGAATAAATTTTGTCATGCTAGGGAACCAGAATTTGTTTTTGATGACCTTTTCGAATTTTTCAAATCCCAAGTGTCCGACCTCATCATGATACTTTTGCATTAAACTCCATTTCACAAGTTTCGGTATAACAAACCTATTTCCCTGTAAGGTTTTACGGTACAAACATTCGCCAATGAGCGCGTAGTTATTTATGTCAGGGTTTGTAGTTCCCTCACGTAGTTGTTTTATAATACTTTGTATCCCATGGTCTTGCATTTGCAGTGTTAGGCACCAATCATTATTGTCAATTAGCAAGATAGGTTTTATCTCAGCTGGGTTGCGGCTCAGGGCGTCCACATGTTGAATACGATTTCCCGGTCTATATTCGATTTCTAGATCGAAGTCTTGAATGGTGAGCCACCAGCGCGCAATTCGGGGAACTAGATCTTTTTTTGTTAGCGTTGTACGTAATGCTGCGCAGTCAGTTACAACTTCGATCGGAATGCCCGTTATATATATACGAAATCGTTTCAACGACTCAACTACGGCGAGTGTCTCCAGTTCATAACTATGGTAGAATTGCTCCTCTTGACTTGTAACGCCACTGAAATACGCTATCGGCCGTAACGTCCCATCGACTTGATACTGCAATAGTATCCCTCCTAGGCCTAATTTGCTAGCATCCGTGTGCAATTCAGTTTTTGCGCTTGGTTCGTAAATTCCCAAAACGGGTCTCTCCGTTAATTTTGCTTTGAGATCTTGGAATGCCTGTTCTTGCTTGGGTCCCCATACCCACTCGACATTTTTTTTTGTGAGAGTCGTAAGTGGTCTCGCAATCTCGGCGAAACCCCTTATAAATTTTCGAAAATATGAAGTGAGACCGATAAACTGGCGTATTTCGTGTACATTTTGGACGACGAACGACTTATAACTTGTCACACAGTTTATTTACGCTTGGCCCGGTCGGATAGTACCTGCTGATATTTCGTGTCCCAAATAGTTGACGTTTGTTTTAAGGAAAGAACACTTGTTGACGTTTAATTTCAGGTTGGCTTTGGAAAGTAGTATCAGAACCCTATCTAACAACTCCAACCCTTCTTCTACCGTAGTAGACGGAATATTAATGTCATCCAAATAAACTGCTAACCGAGATTCCAGTTTCCCAATCACCATGCGTATAAGCCGTGAGAATACAGCTGGTGCATTGGCTAAACCAAAAGGCATCTTTAGAAATTCATATTGGCCCATTGGCGTGACAAATGCTGTTTTTTGGGTGGAGTTTTCAGCCATTTTTACTTGATAGTAACCTTGCACTAGATCAAGTGAGGTGAAATAAATTTTGCCCGTTAACTTATTCATTTGGTCATCGATGTGTGGTAAAGGGTAGCGGTCCTTTATAGTATGTGCGTTAAGCGCTCGGTAATCTATACATAGTCGGTAATCACCTCCTTTTTTTTCACCAATACTACTGGACTAGCATACTCTGATTGAGATTCCCTGACTATGCCGGCGGAGATAAGTTCGCTGACTTTTTGTTGCACGATTTCGTTTTCTTTGCAGGATAACCTGTATGGTTTGCGGTAGATGGGTTTCTCTGTAGTTGTTTTTATTTTCATCTCTATAAGATCACAGCAGCCAAGCTCGTTATTATGAATAGCGAAAGTGGTCCTGTGTGTATTCAGTATGTCTAACAATCTCATTGACTGACTTTCCTGCAAATCACCTACATCTAGATCCTCTAGTGAAAGTAATTTCATGGTTTCCTTAGATACTCTGACTTCGCCCGGCTCATTTTGGATCAATTGGACACTATTGTTAAGGTAAACATCTGCTCGTGCCAATAGCTTGCCGACTGCCCACTCTAATTTTGTGTCACTTAGGTTTATGATCGTTAATCGCAGGCATTCAGGTGATAATATCACTTCAGGAATATAATAAAATATTTTCCCTAAAGAAAATAGAACGGGCCGTACAACCAACACATAGTTATTCAAAATCAAATCTGAAGAACATATTTTGGCGTCATAGTGCGAGTTGGGTGGAATGAGCACATTGCTTGTTAAGTATAAGGAGGTTTTACTGACATGGTCGGTACCGAAAGTATTCGCGTCAATAAATGGGTTATCCTCCCCCGGACCATTAATGTTTACCAATTTCACAGAATTTGCAGTCGTAATTAGGGATACAGAACGATGGTTGATTATGGGTTGTCCAATGATCAAATCGATTTCTTTTAATACCGCATTCGTTACCTCAGCGCAACTACTGAGAAACAAATCATCGATATGTATCTTGAAATGAACCTTCCCGAGTGAAAGGGTGTTCATTCCCCCAAAACCTCGCATGATAACAGTTGATTCCATAACAGTTAATTGCAATTTATGGACCACTTTGGCACTAATAATGTTAACTTTACTGCCTGTATCTACATACCCGATCAAGGCACAATTATTATTTTCTACTATTTTTTTGTAGAGGTCATTGATAATTTCAAATGAGGTAAAATAAATACGTTGTACCTGTATTGTCGGCCGATACTGTGGAGCCGCCCTCGAAGTCCCCGCAGCAAACCGGCAGGCAGCCGTGTCATGTCCCAGGCGGTTGCAGTTCCGGCACCTCTGGACTCTGCAGTTTTTCGCCTGGTGTCCCAGTTTTCGGCAGTTGTAGCAGGTCACCACTCGCTCGTCGCCGACCCGTCTCCAATTACCCTCGGTCGCACATTTCGTTAATGTCTCCCTTACTTTTTTATAGTTTTCCAACGCGGAGAGATAGCCATAGTATAACTCTTCGGGATTATCACATTGGCTTTGGCATTCACTCGCAGTTCAGCTGGAAGACCTCGGATTAAGCAGGAAATTGCTGGCCCCCCTTCGATACCGCACTGTCTCAACATAGCAGTTTTCTCGTGATAATAAGTCGTCATTGTTTCGTTTCCTCTTTTTGCTCGCTTCAGCATTTCTTCAAGAAGCTCGACGAAATCTGTAGCACGCGGGAATGCCATCTTCAGTTTTTCCTTCCAATCGCTCCAATTTGAACTGTAGTATTCGAGCTGGTCGTACCATTCTCGCGCAGCTCCTCCCAATCTTATCTGCATGAGGAACATCTTCTCTCTATCTTCCCATCCGTAGATTTCTCCCAGTTGATCGATCTTTTGCAGCCATCCGTTTACGGTGCCATTTTTCTTTCCAGGGTCGAACGTTGGTATTAACTCGGCGTCAGCATGAGTCACTCGGTGTCGTTTTGTTGTATCAATATCCGTAGAAAAAGAAATTTTTTCGCTATCCTCGGCTACTTTTCTTTTTCCCAAACCCTCGTAGTATGGTCCTGACATCGTTAAATTTTCCGATCCCACTTCTGAGATGAAACGGGTGGTCAATAAAACGATGCGGGTAGCTTTTACGCAGGGTTTTACTTCACAAGTTACAGATATTAATTGTGGGCGTGTGGTTATAAGCGCGAGCCAAAACAGTATCAAGCCCGAGTAAATCTCTTAGATAAAAACGTCGCTAACATAAAAACAGTTACACACAGATGCTCGCCTAGCGCCCTTAGAGTGAGAGAGATAGATGCTAATGACATCGGCAAGAGGTAGGTACCTACTCATTCAATGTGATGAAGTTATAATACAATGGGTATACTATCGTTACTGTTTACCATAACTACCAGTATGTGATGATTTAAAGTAGGTGTTTGTAAGAGAAACCTGTAACAGTATTGTTTGTCATTGACACCTAGATAAACACATTTTAAGGTCTCAATCCAATGCATTGTTCAACTGTGAAATGTCCTTTTAATGCGATCAATGTTTCAATTACATTGTCCAATCATCAAGTTAAAAAGAATAACTGGAACTATATTCCCTACACTACATAACAATAATGATTGGCAGACAATAATTATTCTTCGAAGTAAACAAATGTGACCTACATTTCCTAAAACAAGCTTGTTTAAAAGATTCTTGCTTATATCCTTTTTTGTTGCACTAACCCGTGCTGAGGATAATTTCACTGAGGAAATTTCACTGATGCCTGCACTTGCCGATTAGCTCAGTTAGGAGAGCGCTGGCACGGTTAGCCAGAGGTCGCGGGTTCAAGTCCTGGCATGGGTGGAATTTTTAGCCTCTAAATAGGTTTTTAAGATTCTTTCTTGCTTCGTTCATAGGAACGAAACACGGAAACATTGTGACGAAAAAAATACATTTAGTAAAACTTCGCTGTGATGAATATCTGATGAATGAACCAATCAAACGATAAGTACTCGTACAACAATTTATCTATTGGCAAGCGAAAAATTGTTGAATTATTTAATCTTCAAAGAAAAGTCACTTTTACATTTTTATTGGCTTTTCTTCAATTCAATAGGTTATTGAACACGTGCATAATCACGTTAAGGGGCAACCCCGAGCTAACTAGCGCCACCATTAGAAAGAATTGTATGTTTCTTAGTGATTTCTCTTCTGCAAAAGGTGAACATAAAAAATATCAATATAATGGAGTTATTTTCTGCCTCGTCTCCTCTACCTCGTTGGTTTAGGGGTATCAAGCCGGAGATCGTCGGTTTGATTCGCACTGGGGGCCGCCGTACATTTGTGCACATGACCTGAGTCTGGGTGTATTTCTATGTTTGTGATATCGTTGCCTGGTTACCATAGCACATCGTATCCTAGTTTGGGACCAGAACGCGTGATTGTGTTGTGTGGAAATTATTATTATTGTTTTTAGAACCTGCAGCCTTTGTCAGACCTATGTCATCACTTTTCGCAAAAAGTTTACTGTGACTCGAAACATAGCGCCTTAAAATCTCAATCAAACGCATCAGACAAGCAACTGATAAATATAGCTTCGGTCTCCGCGGAGATCGCTTGTCAAAAGGCAAACCGGATCAGGCGCTAAGGGCTCCGCGATGCAATCAGCACTAAAAGGCATCGATCTCAGTTAGAGGCCCGGGGGCTCTCGAGGCCCAGGGGACAGTGATCCGAGAAGTGCCGACAAAGTGGCACTCTGCCACACAACAGAAAGATCTCAGAATGAAGAGCAAAGTTTTTGTTTACTATACTATATAGTATAGTCCTGGATTCATGGATTAAATTTCAGACAAGGCTTAACCTCCGAAGTCCTGCCCTTGAAAATAACGTGGTTTGTAATAAAATGTTTTTCTATTGTTATTTTAAAGGTCAGGACTGACAAGCCTTGTCTGAAACTTAATCCATGAATCCAGGACTATACACTGCTTAATAATAGACTAATCGCTGCCTCAGTGTTTCCACATCTGTGAGGCCTCAATGGTCCTACAAATTATGGAACGTGGACCGTGAAATGTAAATTGTAAAAAAAACCGGCCAATTGCGTGTCGGGCCACGGGCAATGTGGGGTTCCGTAGAAAGAGGGTTTTTTTATCTGCTTTACAAAACTAACAACTTCATCGAAGTCATTTTCAATGGATTTTAAAGTCAAGTAAAGCCTACTTAGCTGTGATACTTTTTGCTTACTTACCCTGCTAATACTTACCCTGAATTTTTTAACGTTTCTCAACCGTTTAGCCGGGAGAGGGGGGGACGCCCTACTCGGATATAAATTTGAGCTTTAAAGCTTAATATTTCGCAAACAGAACCCTTAATCAAAAATAGTCTTCCTTAATAATTAAAGAACCTTATTTTATTGTACGATCTACATGTACGTAATACTTGTGTTTGCAGTAACAAATTGAATTTAACTACCTTTTGGGCCACAGATACTATGCATTTAATTAATTAAATCAGTTCAAACATATATAATTAAGTAACGTTTTCAATTATCAAACCGCCTTGTATGTACACGAAAAATCCTGAAAATATTCAGAGTTTAACGAAATCAACTATTTTTTTGTTATGCTTGAAGCTTTCTATGGTTACCTATTATCTTATTGTATGAAGATACGACATATCTTATATACAATAATGTAAGTGTATGAGAAACCAGAGGTAAGTGGTTCAGAAAACCAAGAGTTAGAAGGAAATCAAATTATCGTGAAGACACAAAAGATAGCGCAAGGACGCTGAGCGAGTGAACGGAGATGTGTTCGACATTTTAATCTCTTTAGAGACCGCGTAACGTGCATTGTGAGTTTTCGTGAGTGAGGAACTCCGTCGGGTACACTTATATGGACTCTTATACGTGCAATCGACAGCAGGTCAACCTTTATAATTTTGTTACAGTCGCCCGTAACGTAACTGTGTCGATGCACTGTGCTATGTCGACTGTACGACATACACTTGCACTATATATTTATATGTGAGTGGTTGACCAAAAAGGGACCTCTACCCGCAGAAGTAAAAAACTTCTACGTTTTCTTTCTGCAATACTTACTCCACCTTTGGAACAGATCTGTTTGCCTAGCATGCGCGTTTTGACTCTCTCTCGATGTCGAGTAGTGAAAGACTTAAAAGTACGTGCCATGTCGAAAGTCGAGCATGGTAGCCGAGACTCGAGATAGCCAATAGAGTGCAGTCTTGCCTACCAAAAAGTAGTTATTGCCATATTAAATAAGTGTTGTATGTTTCTCTGGCAACACTATAAAATGGTTACCGGTTTTACCGACAGCGGAACATCACCAGAAAGTTACGAATTGCGTTTCATTCCTACAAAAGCAACTAATCATAACCATTCATTTTCATTTAATTTTTTTTTTAATGAGTACGCTGTATAATAGTAGTAACAAAACGCATTCCTGTTATTTTTTGTGGTTTTCTTGTTTCCTTTTTGCTTGTACTGAATTTTTCTTAAAAGAAAAATTGTTCTATACACTAAGTATGGTAAAAAAAACAAACTAACATCAAAAAGAAAGTATAAAACAGCAAAAACACAAAAAAAAATAACATAACATGTATTTTCTGTTGAATTCTATGGTCTCGAAGCCTTGTCTTCACCTCCGTGGGTACCAGACATGTCTCGGTCACGTATGTCAAAATTAGTCTCTAACTCGGCCGAAATAATCTCGGCAATACCGTCTCGGTCGTCTTCTCCTCGGTCGCGGTTGCCATGCTAACGTCGAGACATCTCGGACTCGACAGACAAATTGTCATTTTTGCATAGAGAAGGGCATAGATAGTAGTGTGAGAAGGTTATTTCTCGAGCGTGGCATGCTAAGCGTGCTGAGTGGGTCTCAGCCTTATCCGAGTTTAGCACGCAAAGTTTACCCGACAGACCGGACAGTAGGTACGATGTGTGTCGTGATGTGTAACTGACTTGCTCCCTCATACAGGAATAATATGTTGATTTACTGTTAACACATGTCAATTGGTAAAAGTATAAAAGAAAACAACTTACAGCTGGTAACGGTATACTATTAGCGTACAAGAAACCCGGCGGAAACCGGCCGGTCACGAGGTTAATATAACTAGTTGTCTACAATAAGTCTTTCAAAGTATTATGTGGTGGTTTTATCTGTCTTCAAGAAAGAAAACATAGAAAAGTTAGGGTAAATCAATGGCTATAAGACGGTGGCAATATTTTAATATCAATCGTGCCCGAACCGGTCGATTTTTGCACTGGTAGAGGGTGGCATATGTTATGTTATAATGAGACTACTAGGAAACCTGATTTTAAACTAATGTTGTTTATTTTGATGAGTCTAATAAGGTACGTTACCGACAAAAGTATTAAGTCATAACAACCTTCGTTATTCATCACATACGTATGTGATTAATACGCAGACTATTCGCATACCTGCCTTCGTGCCGCAAATATTTTCCGGGGCCCGTGAAAGATAAAACCGCATTCGGTGTGCGGCGAGCACACGGGCAAAGTTTTCAAATACATTTCATATTTGACGAGGCACATACGTCTGCCGCGCGATTAACTTTGAGCGCCCCCGCAACATGCCGCTCCAAATATATTTCTAAACAAATCACACTACCCTGGGGCCGCATGCCGCCGGCTCGGCTGGCGGGCGCCCGCTGACCCGCTCCTTGAGGATGAGGCTTGACCTCGCCGGCGCGGCGTGAAAATGACCAGGGGGGGCGAGTCTCTAAAATGCATAATTGTTCAATAGAGTCGTATTGGTAAGGTAATGGTTGTATCATTGACACTATTGGTAGTCTAGTAATGAATCGCATTTCAGTGGTATAACCCGTACAACTTAGCTCGGCGCCTCGCGCGATTCGATCTTCTTCGTGAGAGTTTGATACGGTATTTTAAAGGATCAACAATAAATTATTTCATATGCTCGATTAAAACAAAAATTACAAAATATCTCGTAAAATGTATCTATTTTAGTCAATTACTAGTTATTACAATTGTTAAATAGATTAAACATAAAAAGAATGCTCTGAAATGTGACGTCATAAGCAAGTATTTTCATACAAAATTCCGTTGTAAAAGTCATTTGATATTTTGTCAAATACCCAATTGCGGGTGTTTGAATGACATTGCACTGCTATTGTTTAATAGACTACCAAATAGATGCTAATAAAAACTATTGGTCTTAGCTTGAGCCTAGCTCTGTCGCCCAGGATTCGTACGTCTCAACGAACAGCGATGCACCTGCGCAGGAGGCCCAACGCCCAGAAGCCGTCTCTCCGCCTCGCCCTTCAGGTGAGACGAGAAAAAGACCATCGATGACAATTCACATAAATTACACATTATGTGCACGTTACACGTTTTATTGATGTCGTCCCTTACTAGGCTTCGGAAGTTGCTATTGGTCGACTGGGCGGAGTCATGTTGGTATAGATTAGATTAGATTAATACTCTCATAACGTCATAGGCGTAGCTAGGGGATGTATTTTAATATAGGTACCTAATTGAGGGGTAAAGTCGGAGAACCAGTACACATAGGTGTACTAAGAAAGTGAAGCCGCAGTACAGATAGAGTCACGGTATCATTAGACTTTTCTTAATATAGACATTGAGTTAATACGATGAAGAGGTACCTACATTAAACCTTAACTATTTTATTACGTATCGTGTATTTTCATAAATGTATTTTTTTTAGTTAATTTCATAAATAATCCTACTAATATTATAAAATGTGAAAGTTTGTGAAGATGTTTGGATGTTTGTTACTCAATCACGCAATAACGGTTAAACGGATTTTGAAGAAATTTGGTATGGAGATAGTTTGAGTCCCAGGCGGATGAAAGGATACTTTTCAACCCGGAAATTACTCATTCCATACGAACGAAGTCGCGCAAAAGCTAGTATAATATAACTGAAAGTTGCCAACTAAGAACGGTCAGACATCGATAGGTCTTTTATTTGTTCTCTATTTTTAAGATATGCCTAATGCTTAAAAGGAAAATGATAAATCCCCCATCTAAATAATGTTAATAATTCCGTAGAAATCTATAATTTCTCTTATTATAATTAAGTTTGCTGGAAGAAATCTCTTACAGAGATAAGCTCGCCTTTGTACATGTACTTTCTTTTGTTACCTTTCCTGTACTCTATTCTTGTGTGTGCAATAAAGTATAATAATACTTTTATACGTAACATTTCGTTTAGTTTCGCTGTTGATTTTTCACAGAAGACAGCAGAGCCGGTTTAAGTCAGCTAGCTTCTAGGTCTGTTGCAAGTTCTATTAAAGATCCCTTGGTTTGCTTTAAATTATTAAGCTTATGGTAGCTATTAAATGAAATAAAACTGTTACCTACATACAAATAAACTTTTCTGGATTTATTTGCGCTAGAAATAATATCACATCATATTATTTGAGCAAAGCATATTTCATATTCATCTAAGTGAAGTGATTAACTTTTTAGATTATGACCTTGATTATGGCGTTGTGCGAACGAACGTTTTGTTTTAAAAATAGATGGCGTTGTGCAAGAATCGTATAAACGGATTCTGTGGCGGTACAAAGTTCGCCGGGACAGCTAGTTATAAATATTATATTGCCACTTGGCCAACTCAAGCGAGAGTGAGTAAAAGAACAAGGAGAATTCTAACAATTAAAGTGCCTAGATAGAAATATCATGTACGAAGGCGGTGAAAAAGATCAAAAGAATTATTAAAAGCCTCTGAAAAGGGATTTACAAACATGAATAAGAAATTGTTAAAAATACATTCGTATTTCATATACGGCCCAAGGCAAATACAATTATGTTATTCCCAGTACAGGCTGTGGGAGTACCAATGAAGCTAATAATAGAGAAGATTGATCAAAGGGGCATCTTATGAAGAGCACTGTGGAAAATGGTAAGTCTGAATAAATAAAAAATAAAAACCGGCTTCTATCTAAACACTACCACATTAAAAAGTTAGAAATAATTTAAAAGACTACCTTTAAATTAGAAGTAGGTGTACATGTAGGTACCTATTATAGAAGTATAATTTTAAAATTATACTTCTCCAATACCTACATGTATACGTACTTCTAATAATTTAAGGGTATTCTCTTACATTATTTCTAACATTTTAGTGCTGTAGTGTTGTGTAGCCGGTTTTATTTTTAATCGACTTCAAAAAAAAGGAGGAGGTTCTCAAGTCGACGCGTACACTATTTCTTTTGGCAATGTTCCTGCATAACTCCGTCAAATCATAACCGATTTCTAAAATTCTTTTTTATTTTTTAATTTTTTTAGGGGAGCGGCAGAAAAACAATTAAGTTCCTTATAACCATATAACCATATTCCTTATAACCATATTTATGTTACTTAATTCTTTGCTTTAAAATTTGAAAGAAAGTCTTCACCAAAACTTCACCAAATTACCCTGGACTACGTTTACGCTATATTTTATTAAACATATGCATATTACCAAAGGATGTGCCTCATTAGACCTTATTTACTGCTGTCCATTGAAGAGTTCCGTTCTCCATCTCTGAAAGTTTTCATCGAATCTTCACCAAATTAAAATGGGACTAATGGGACGTTAAATGTATTCAAACAAAAAAAGAATTGTCGAAATCGGTTAAGAATTGACAGAGTTATGAAGGTTAAGAGCAAAAATAAAAGGAATATACGCGTCGAATTGAGAACCTCCTCTTTTTTTTAAGTCGGATAAAAAGTTTTTCACAAAATGAGCGCGTGACTAAAATGTGTTTGAACACTTTTTGTACAGTAAATTCCAACAACCCAGACAAAAACCCTATGATATATTTCATGAGATACATTATAAGGGATTGCTTGTGACTTGCCTATAATTGGCGATAAATTTACGTTGTTTTATACATAACTCAATATTTAAAATCTCCAATCAGAGCTAAGTGGTGTAAAAAACTCATGCCCGACCCTAAAACTACTTCTACTGGAAACTAAAATATTTCAATTCGTTGCGTGCCAAAAAATTTTTGATATTTCAATAACACAAAAAGTATTGGTTTCTTAGCAATGTTTTAGTTAGAGCATACTCTCTAAAAAATTGCTAAGAAACCAATAATTTTTTATCAAAATTTTTTTGCACGCAATAAAATTAAATGTCTTATTCCGTAAACAAATACACATACATCAATACCGTGGTATCGACACTAGGCTAAAAGCTGTACGCATGGGCGTACAACTTTCAGCAATCTTATAGCATGGCGAGTTAGTACATAAATAATAATAAATAACTTTCACAAAACACAATCACTTGTCCTGGTCCTAAACTAGGATATCCTGTGCTATGATAACCGGGCAACGGCATCACAAACATGGAAGTACACCCAGACTGAGGCCATCCATTTTTTCCATCGATGCCCATTTTTGACAACTTTGTGTGTCTAAGTTTCATGTAGGTACTTAGGTACCGGTATTTCGCCAAATGTGTCCTATGGTTTGCTAACTTAATTATGCACATATTGTTTGTAATTCTTTGTAAGGATATTGGCTTGTGTGCCTACTGTATGTAATTCTTTGCAATGTTGTCAAATAAAGTTTATTCTTATTCTTATTCTTATTCTTATCTGTGTAAATGTACGGTGTCGACGTGTCACCGCTAAACCAACGAATAGTTTGGGATCGTGTTGTGTGGAAGTTATTATTACATACCTACATACATAAACTCACGCCTGTATCCCAGAGGGGTAGGCAGGGACGAGGGACTGCCACGTGCCACGACCCTGACTGATCACTTTCGCTTCCTCAACATTCAGTAGTCCTCGCTTGGACGCACGCCAGTTTCGGGTAGGTACTTTTCTCTAGGTAATCTTGCCTCTTGCTAATATATCCCCTTTTTGGTTGAAGTCTGTCCACCTGGGACGTCCCTTACTGGCCCTTCCACCCACATTCACTCGGTATATTTGTTTTGTCAATCTTTCTTCCTTCAGCCTTTTCAAATGTCCGAACCAACGCAACATTCCTTACTCAACTCTAGTCACTACATCCTCTGTCAGTCCACAACGTTCTCTAATCACACTATTGCGTATCCTGTCATTCAAAGTAACACCAGACATACTACTCAAGGACCTCATTTCTACTGCATTTATCCTACTTTCTTGCTTCTTTTGCCATACCCAAGTCTCGCTACGATTATTCTTAAGTCTCGTTATTATTATTTATTTATTTTTATTACCTTAATTTAATATCTCCTAAGCCGTCGTCGACTTCCCAGATACTGTTCTAGTCTATTGATAGTCCGATTGAGATTAATAGTTGAGAACTAAAAAGAGTAGTTAAAATTAGCAATTTTAAAGACGGCTTGTTAATTCAATATCTGTACAATAAAGATGTTAAATGTTCTCTTCAAAACTTAGGTTAGCTGGTAGATAATGCTAAGTAGCATTAAGCTCGCCTATGTGCAAAACTGCCTGTTTAAATGCAATAAAGGATTTCATAATAATAATAATATTTTTATTTTCCTGATCATGTGTTATATGTATGTATAAACATCATTTGAAGTACATTAAAAATACCGCCATTAGCCCGGTACAAGAAAACCGACTTGTCCTAAATGGCCTAGGTTTATTTCGTCAGATTTACGTTAATTGAACAAAGTGAAGAAAATCTCTCTCTGCTTTTTCAGCGCTGGTAAACTAAATCCGTCGTGGATGGTGCTTGCTCCACGAAGGTAGTTCCCGGAAAGGCAAGTGAGAGTACAAGCACCTGCCATGAAAATTAACCTATCTAATAACCTTTCTTTGTAGATTGCAAACCTACGCAAATGTGCTGTAAGGCTGCTGTTACGTCTGGCATGCGTCTCGGTCGCACGTTCTAACATATTAAATTATATTATTAACTTAATTCCGGAATCATTCCTTTTTTCCAAATTTTTGTCGGAAGAGTTCGACCAGGCTGCAACCTAAAACTTTCGTAAGCCATTTACGAAAGTTTTAGTTAAAAGTTTACCTTTATAGTACAAGCGTACTTTTCGTTCGTCGCATCGCTACCAATAGATAATAAATATACGGACATTTTAGGCATGTTTTTATTTTATGTACCTACTTAGGGTGACTTTCACCATAGGTACCTTATAATGTGGTTTAAGTAGCATTTAACTAAAATTCTTCATGTAAATTGTATTTAAATGTCTACTTAACAGATATTTAAGGACTGATGTATGTCGGCCTTAGTTTTTCTCAGAGATATATGGCGTGAGAACATCTTAATTTTTTGACTAATTCTTTTTCCCTAAACCTAAACACATTTTTTTTATTTCAAATATTATAAAATATTCAACTTTCAAGTAACGCCTCAGACCTCAATTGTTAAAAGTTTACTCAATCTTTTGCTGTTATAAAAAAAAGCGTGGGCGAACAAGACGGATGATAGGTGTGAAAGCGGCCTTAAAAATTAAGCCTACGCATTCTATTAAAGGTGAACCGAAGCGAGCCGGACACGTCAAACGAGCAGAAGGAACTAATTTTAAAATTCTTTTTGAGAAATCCTAATAATGAACTAATTTTAGAATTCTTTATAAGAAATCCTACGGGACTTTGCTCACCAATCTGAGCCGCATCGCGTCGGGCAAAATTGGAGATCGGAATTGGAAAATTTGGAAGACGCCCAATGTTGGGAATTGGGCCTAATGTGCTGTCGATTTGTTTGATGCACGTTCTCCTATATTGCTTTATGTGTAACACTTTCAACGTAAGATACAGTACTGCATACATATAGGTAATAGTAATAATAATAGATACGTTAAAACAAACAAAAATTATACAAGTATACAATACATTAACCAAGTATTGTAAAAAAGTGTATTGTTATTGTAAAAAGTAAATACAATTATATGTAATTATAAGACCGGCTCAGGCTTCACGCAAAAACCTAATAGGCGTAAGTGATGTCTTTCGAAATGTGTATTATTAATATATTATTAAAAAACAACTGTTACTGAGGGAAAATCTTCGAAATTGCAAAAAAATCCATACTAAAGTTCCCATATTTTTACACCCTGTATTGTGAGAGCGTGCAAATACTTATTTAGTCGCTTTCTTAAATTAACTGCGCTATGATCAAAGTGGGTTCACTTCACCTCATTAACTCTGTACACTATATCAAAACTCATTACAGACTTAGATATTCGTCTCCATAAACATATTGTGTTTGCAATAAAATCAATAACAATATTTTACGAATCTGGCACAGCCTCTCCCCAATTTTCGCCGTCGTCTTGACATGTAGGTACAAGAAAGTAAACAGTTTCCACGAAAACAAACGTTGATCGGTCTTACTCTACCTAGTGAAGTCCTCTTTATACTTGGCCCAACATTGGTTATAGATTTATTACGAAGGATATTGACAGAACTTTTGGAAGGAAACCGATATCGTAATATTTTTGTGCCGTATGGGTGATTGGTAAACTCAGTATTGGGCTCGTAGGTTTATCTCTAAAACATAACTCAGTAGCAGTAAATATATGGTCTCACTACAAGCTTCAATGTCTACATGCTTTGAATTTTTAACAACAGAAAGTGGCTTTAACATGTGTTGTTTAATTTTCACGTAGTCTAACATTTTATTAACTCAGTGGTATTTTGTACAAAATCTGATACGGAGGATGCGGGATATGTCTCCAACCATTTATTTTAACCATATTTTACTTTAAAGATCATAATATACAGTAGGAAACTTCTATTTTAGCATAAATTGACAATTGAACGTGACCTTTAATCAGGGTATGAATGAAATTAATTTTATTCATAGACGTATACCAAGATTTAAAGCTAGAATCTCACCCATAATTATGTAGCAAACTAACGGGTCTAAATTAAATCATGCAATAAAACTAATGTTATCACCAATGTGTCTTGTTCATCAAGGTGCCAATACCGCCAATACGTCTTTAAGAAAGGGTATATACATGGCAAGTCACTTTCACAAACACAAAGACAAGCACAAAGTGCCGAGACATGTTAAATATATACACTGATAGAGGAATCAAAGGAGGCCATTCGCGCAGAATGCTGGCCCTAATGGGGAAAGCTCGAGGTTTGCAAGACGTTTTTCCAAGTGAACCTTATAAAGAAGACGCTATAATGAATTCTCATCGTTTACTTGTGACTTTTGAGAGTTAGCTAACATGTACAGACATCAATTTCGATAGCATTTCTGAGAGGTTGTAACTATGGGTGGTTTCCAATGTTTTTGATATCAAAATAATGAGCACAAGACATTCACTTCCTCAATTCACAGGCTTATATTGTAAACGAGGCAAATACCTCTCGCTCGCTGACGAGTTTTCTCCTACTCTTGCTTAGATTTGTCTAATTATTATTTATATGGTTGATATAAATTGCAAAAACATTTTATTCACAATTGATCTTCGACAAATTTAGTTAAGATTTTTCTGTATCTCAGAAATTCGGTCATATTACAAAAGAATAAGGAGTCTCTGTGAAATCCGTTCCTTAATCTTAGGTAAATGTAAAACTGTGACTTCGGAGCGATCTCAGGGCGTACGGTTTCTACTTCTAGATGTCGCCATCGTCGAAGGCCTAGATTCTACGTTGCGTTATGGCATCGTTCTAGAAGCAACTCTACAGAGATGCTAAGAGTATTTAAATTGCAGAAACCCTGCATTTAGGCAATATTTACCTTAAGACAAACTGATTTATGCCGTTCATACTTTATGGAAAATAATATTTTACCCTTACCTTGTCTGTACATGCTAGAAGTCTGTGTATTTGTGTATAATAAGAAATATTAATTTCAATTCAAACAAAATATATTTGAACGTCGTTGCGCTCACAATATCAAAATAAACTACACCGACTCTATGCAAGCCTAAGCGTTTGCTCCAAAAAATGCTATATTATGTGCATAGATGCACACAAGGTGGCGCAAAAGTAGTGTCATAATTTTAATTAGCTGGCATTTGGTTACAAATGAAAAAAAGAGCTCTGTTATCATCAAAAGTTTATTTAAAAGTGTAAAATTGGTTACATTACTTGGAAAAAATTAATTCTAAAAATATTTCGAATAATAAAATAAAATATGTTATATTATAACTGTATAACTTTATTCATAACACAACAAAAAGAAAACTTATTGAAATAAGAAACTGGACTTAACTAATATATAAATGATAAAAATATATAAATTAGGTACATAAATTCTATATTTACAAATAAAACACCTGCCCCAGGTCACTGTCCCGCGGTAATGAGCCCAGGACGCTGGCGACGTTACCTCTTTGAATGGCCAGGCTTATCCTCTGGCCGAGGTACGCGCCAGCCCTCTGGTCTCTCGATGCGTCGATTAGACGCGCCGCTAGGTCTTTGAACAGCAGGCGCGCCTCTGGGCCCCAAGTGCCTATGGTTTCGACCCCAAACGGCGCAAATATGTAATTGTTTCCTATTGAACCGTATTTGCGCCGTTTGAGGCTTTCGGCCGCGCCAGCCACTTAACCAGCGGCTCTTCCACTCTGGGAAACATGAGAGGGTGCCAGCGTGTCAACGCATGTAGCGTCCCATACCAGCGGCCTCCCATGTTTCCAGGGGATCAATGTCATGCCATCGGGCCTTTTACCATCGTCGCGGATGATGCCTGGAGGTTCCAGCGTGGCCGGAACCCCGGCTGTGGCAAAGGCCCTCCGGATGATGTCATTGAGAGCCGCGTGGCGGGAAAGGCGGCCGGCGCTCCGCTGACACGACAGACCATGGTAGCCCAGGCGATCGACGTCGGTACCGCAGGGGCAGCAATGGGGCACAGTGATTGGGCAACCCAGTCGCAGACTGATGGCGGTGCTAAAAGAAGTGTTGTCCATCAGGGTCCCTATAGACGCTGATGGGTGGGCCTGCAACCAGTAGCCCGACTCTCGCTCGGACACGGTCAGTAGGCGAGCGCGTTCCACGTCGCTGGTGCAGGAATGGATTAACCTGTTCTGCACCAGCTCGCAGAGGGGCCCGTCCCACTGCCTTTGGATGGTAGGATCCTTCGGCGGATCCTCATTAGGGCAGGCCAGTCTCCATGCCTCTTTGGCTTCCCCACAGTATGAGGCCTTAATGTCACCCAGAGAAGAGCTAACAATTTTCTTGTACAAGGCCTCGATACTGTGGATGGAAGACAAAAAGGCACGCAATGCGACGCTGCTTACCTTCCTGACTCCTAGGCCTCCATATCTTATGGGGAGTGATGCCTGGAGCCAGGAACGTTCTGAAATTGGACAGTTTAGAATTTGGATTAAGGCCAAATGGATCATCGAATCGATTGGTCCTAGTAGAGCCACCTGGCTAAATAGTGGGCTGCATCTGAGGTAATAGGTAAATTTTGGTACAAAAAGGCAAAAACGTATAATTTGGAAGGCCATAAGTGTGTTAATTTTGGACAGGAGGGGAATGGTAACGAAAAATTTTGTTTTTTCGTCGTCTAAAAATAGAGGAAACGCTTCTTCCATGACTGGCGCTCCTAGGAGACGAAGCGATTCGTTATTTATTATCTTTAAATTTGGGGCCAAGCAGTTAAATTCTGAAACTCTTGAATTTTGGGATCTTATGTGGTCGAAAACGTACAGTTCGCATTTGCTGTGGTTAAGCTCCAGGCCTATGGATTTAAATTTGTCCGAAAGCGTCTTTAGGTCGTTTTGAACCGTATTTATGTCGCCTCCTAGGGTGCCGTCGTCCAGATACCATATATTTAATTTTGACTTTAAGGACGTGACAATTTTGTGTATAGCCAGGCTGAAGATGGCCGGCCCGAGCGGGTCACCCTGCTGGCAGCCTACAGCGGAGTCGATAAGATGATCGCGGTATACCAGGTTTGAAGGGCAGCTGTAGGCCTGCCAAAGGTATGGATATATCTCCGGGGTGGTTTCTTACACCTCTGCCAGCATGGCGCCTCTTTCGACCGAATTAAATGCATTTTTACGTCGACCTTGAGGATGACCTCACCTCCTCTCTCTTTTATATATGTCCGCATAGCATGTACTGCTGCCTCGCATGCCCCTTTAGACCCGAACCCAAGCTGTAGAGGCTGGAAGAGGGCTTTCAGGCCAGGGAGGATGCTGCGACAGCAAAGCTTGGACGCTATGCGGCGTATGGTGCACCCCACTGCCACGGGACGGATCCCACCTTCTTTTTTTTTTAAGTGCGCATAGATTCGCCTCGTAGAGCAGTGGAGTCACTTCTGGGTTTACCTCCCCAGCCAGCATCAGGTTCACTAGGGCCGAAACTCAGTAGAGTTTCGCCGGCCTGGCCGGTCGCCCCGCATACCTGGTCTTTTAGGTGCTGCGGGCTGAGGCCGTCCAGGCCGCCAGCTGACCCGTTTTTGAAAGACATCACGGCTCCTAGGACGTCCTTCCCGATGACTTCTATATGTTGATCACCGGGAAGTGGTGCTGGCGGGATGCGGAGTGTGTCGAGGGGAGAGGGGTATTTCCCCTCAAGGTCGACAGTACTTCCGCGGAGTCGGGGGCGATGTCATCGCTGGAGAATAACATTTGTGCAGCGCCTTTCAGGTCCGCGTCGCTCACTTTCATTTCGACTTTTTTTAATTTATCATGGTAGGTCGTAGACTGAGCTGGGTCTGGAGAGTCGGTCTGGGGAAGAGTGGATGTACAATTTTGTTTGATGAGGGACGTCAGGGATTTTTTCTTTCTGTTTGCAGACTTTATATGTAAAATTTCAGACGAAAACCTGAAGAGAGCTTCCCAGGCGCCCTTTGTGTTTTCCGAAATTACTTTTTCTATTGTAGATGAAAGTTTGTCTGCGACGCTCATGCGAGCGCCGCGGGGGATACGCTTGACGACCGGGCAGCATCTCCTGAGGACTCCCAGCATTTTCCAAAGTGGCTCATCCTGGGAGCCCTGGCTGTTAAAAGCCCGGTCGTTGGGTAGAACATTCTGAATGGGTCTGTCAGTTGGTCTGTTTTTGTGAATTTTTCCTACATGAATGTTTAGGCCTTTTTGGTTTTTGAAGAGGCGCGCCTGGGGGCAGAGTGGGCACTGCACAAATGCTATTGGGTCACTACTGGCGGCGGGCGCATGGGACAGGCCAGCGGGCTGCGACATGTGTGATCGTAGTAAAAAGTAGGGCTTAAAACACTTACGCTAATAATATTAAACTTAAAATATTAAACTCTAAAATATTATATTATATAAAATATTTTAGAGAGAGTACATATCTCTATCACAAAACTTTACATTTGACCTATATTTATGTCAATGGAGAACTTGCACAAAATTTCTGAGGCGGAGAGGCCATGATAAAAGATAAGTAAATGTTATATTAAATATTCTTTATTGTACACAAAGATTTTTTTTAATTTTTTCCTCTACGACTGATGTTTTTCATAATGTGACCTGTCAAAAAGTCATTCCAGTCATGTGGTAAAAAACGCGCCATACAAATCGGACTCAAGGTATGACGTCACAACTTAAACGTAATGCCTTATAATGTATGGAGCGTTTATCAATATTCGATGTATCTCCTAAAATAATGTCTTCACTTCTTAGAAAACGTCTAGAATTCAATAAAAAAATTAAAATTAAAAATATGTATCAGTGTAACTTGATTTTTCGCATTTTTTGAGACCCAGAAAAGCCCAAAAAAATATTTGTGTTGTTTTAGTTTTAGTGCAAAATTTTGGGTTTTTCTGTGTCTTCTGTGGTACAAAAAAATGCCACTTCAATCTTAGTTTGACGCAAGTTCTGCATTAGTGCTGTATTGCTAGCATTATTATTACTAGCTTTTGCCCGCAACTTCGTCCGCATGGAATGAGTAATTTCCAGGATGAAAAGTATTCTATATCCTTCCCCGGGACTCAAACTATCTCCATACCAAATTTCATCTAAATCCGTTCAGCCGTTATTGCGTGATTGTGTAACAAACATCCAAACATTTTCACAAACTGTCACATTTATAATATTAGGGGTTAAAGTATGAAATTGCCGATTTGTACTAAAAATCTAAATTGTTTATTTTTTAAATTTTTAACAAATTTATTCAATCAAAATAGTTGCCATTATTATCTATACATTGCTGCCATCTAATGGGAAGGTCATTAATGCCTTTGCGATAGAACTCCGACGATCTAGCCTGCACAAACTGTGTGAAAGCATTTTGTACTGCCTCCTGGGAAGAAAACTTCTTGTCACGTAGATAATTGTCCAAATCACGAAAAAAATGGTAGTCCGTTGGAGCAAGGTCTGGTGAATACGGAGGATGACGAATGGTTTCTAACTGCAGTTCCTGAAGGGTCAAAATGGTTTCTCGTGCTGTGTGAGGTCTCGCGTTGTCGTGGAGCAATAATGGTGAAGATCGTTTTCGTATTTTTTTATTTTATTGATTTGACGCAAGTGAGTCAATATTGTGGGTAAGGTAACGTTAAACCATGCCGCTAATTCCTGGGTAGTTTGACTAGGGTCAGCTTCCACTATCTCTCTTAATTCATCGTTATTCACCTGTGTGGGCGGTCTTCCTCGTGGCTCGTTCTTTAAGTCGAAATTTCCATCACGAAAGCGTTTAAACCAAAATCGCACGGTGCGTTCATTAGTAGACCCCTCTCCAAACGCAGCATTGATATTGCGGGCTGTTTCTGCCGCGTTAGTTCCGCGTCGGAACTTGTATTCAAAAATCACTCGATTTTTCGCAGTATCCATCTTTCTTGTCTAAATTGAATAACAAAAACAATTGAAAGTCGATATTAAAATGTTTCACATTTTTTAAAAAAAGAACATCATAGAAACCATTTGAAAAAAGTTTCATTCGAAAACCTCAAACCATGAAGATTCTATGTCAATTCAAAGAACATATTGCAATAAAACGGCAATTTCATACTTTAACCCCTATTATTATACAGTAGGATTAGTAGTCAATCAGAATGAAAACATGTATGAAAATAATATCTACCTATGTAATAATAATAAAACCATTTTAAAGTCAAGTTTGTATTTAGAAGGTCATGTCATAACAATAATTAGTAAATCGGTTGGAAATTCCGTTATGTTATAATAGCATTTTTTTCTAATTTCATGTCCAATTCTCGTATATCTCTTGGTATTTTATTGTATATCGTAGCCCCCATACATAAAACTATCTTATGCATAAGTGCTGTATTGGCTCTACGTGTACATACTCATTTCCATCTCGTTGTAAGCGGGTGCTAACAAGCGAGATCGGTTGGATAATGTCTGGGTTAGACTTAACAAAAAGTGCTACTTTTTATCAGAATGTTGTTGTTTTGAAAATAAGGTCCGTCTTTTTCAATCCAAACATTGCTCTTAGGTACCTTTTTTGTGATTTGAACGCTATCTCTCTATCAGTTGAATTACCCCAAACGATCAAACCATACCTCAACAATGAAGCTACAATGCAGTAATGCAATAACAGCATCAATATTAGTGACAGGGCAAAGTTTATAGAGGAGGTAAGCAGATGTTCTCTTCACGATTGTTTTGTTTTATCTCTGTTTTGTTGACGTTCGTGTCTTTTGTTTGTGTACCTTTTGTTTACTTTGTGTTTCTGTGACAATTTAAATAAATATCCTCTTTCTTTCTTTCGTTCTTTTCTTTATGAGCTGACTTTTTTGCAAAGTCCGGCAATATGCGCTTTCCAGTTTAAATTTCGGTCCACCTTTAGTCCTAAGAACAGAGTAGTCTCTACTTATTGTATTTTTTTATCTCCATAATGAATATCAAAATTTGCTATTGGTTACCTTTGGCTAAATGGCATTAAACTACATAGTTTTACTTAAATTTCATAAGCGGTGGTGCTAGGTAGAACATTGGACTCGGAAGCGAGATACTCAGGAACTATTCCCAGTGCGGGCACGTACATATGACTTTATTTTCTAGGTTATGTACATTTTTGAAGTTATAGTAGTAATACCGCTCGCTAACCGTGAAGGAAAACGCGAGGAAACCTGAGTGTCTGAGCTATTCGCATACCTCAGCGCTTGAAATCGCCAATCCGCGGTGGGCACGCGTGGTGATTAAGCCCATACTCTTTCTCTGAGAGAAGGCCTGTACCCTACAGTGGGACGTATATAGGCTGCTTATGACCGAAATTATAGTAGATTGTAGAGTCTGATTAGTGTCACATTCGTAAAAAAAAAATCAATGACATTTTGGCGCACGTCTATTATATACGCTTCCGCTGTCCGCCAGCTCTGTAGCCGCAGTCGAAGATACAAGATCTATTGCGGCCCATCAACATGATCCAGGCCCGGGTGTGTTTGACACGTGCGCTGCCTGTCCTCTAAGGCCACTCGCCGAGATTTGATTACGTCTATAATCCCGGATCTCTGCTTTCAATTGCCGCTCTAGTGGCTTTGAGGCCGGTATTTTTATTCTTAAGTGCGTCTTGCGAGACGGGAAATGGAAGAGACGACGTTGTCTGCTGTTCCCGTCTCACATTACATGCACGATTCTTATATTTAAATGTCGCCAAATAGCAACAGCAATTTATAGGCTTAATTCTTATTAAGTTTTGCATGTAATGAGTAATACACATATACGAGTATAGTTTTTTTCTTCTACGACGGTGACGCGGGTGATGCACGACGTCTATCAATTTAAACATTTTAGGTATAAGTCGTGTTCAACTCTGTTCACAAAACAGCGACTAGATTTGAAGTTCAAAGTACCTAGAAATCGGTTAAAAAGTTTATTTAAAATATATTTTTTATTACCACGTTTCATTAAACAAACTTCATTGGTTCAAACGGGACCCTATTACTAAGACTTCACTGTCCGTCTGTCTGTCTGTCTGTCTGTCTGTCTGTCTGTCTGTCTGTCACCAGGCTGTATCTCACGAATGGTGAAGGCAGTTGAAATATTCACAGATGATGTATTTTTGTTGCCGCTATAACAACAAATATTAAAAACAGAATAAAATAAATATTTAAGGGGGGCACCCATACCACAAACGTAACTTTTTGCCGTTTTTTTGCTCAATATTAATATCGGCAACAGCTAAACGCTTGAAATATTCACAGAATATTTACTTCCGTATTCGCTTTAAGTATAAATAATTAAATTAAAGTAAAATAAATATTTCAGGGGGGCTCCCATACAACACTAGTGATTTTGTGCGGTTTTTTCTCGATCTTCGTATCTAATTGTGTATAGATAATGGTACGGAACCCTTCGTGCGCAAGTCCGACTCGCACTTGGCTTTTTACTATAACGATAATTAAGAGCAGGTACTCCAAGAAACCATTTAGAAATATAGCCTGTGTGTTGCGTTAATGTTTAATTTACCACTAGAACTTTTCATTTTAGCCCCTATTCCCTAACTTGCTAAAATTCAAGTTGCGACCGATTATGTAAAAAATACATTATTCTGCTTGTCTCTAGCAAAAACAACAGAACTGCACTGTACTGACTGGATACGTACGTATAACCACAAAACACGCCTAAGCTCGCCTTTGTACATGTTATTTCTTGTGCGATGTCCTGTTAAATATCTTGTGTGCAATCTTCTTCTTCTTCTTCTTATCGTGTCGGTGACAAAACCAATTACATTTTATTGGCCGAGAACTCGGCCACACGCACTCCAGCGTCTGGGCCTCCAGCAAGTCCTCTCGAGTGCATGTGGACGGGCCACAGAACAGAGGGACGGGCACATGGGACACACAGAGAGGTGCCCCATAGTCTTGTGTGCAATAAAGTACAGTAATAATAATAAACACAGCGTATAGCACAGTCTATGTACGTCCCACTGCCGGGCATAGGCTTTCTCTAAGAGTGAGAGAGTATGGGCTCTACGTCACCACGCGCGCCCACCGTGGGTGAGTGAATAAACATTTTTTTATTTTGGGCTTTAGAAAATTTATACATACATACATAAACCCACGCCTGTATCTCAGAGGGGTAGGCAGAGACCAGGGACTGCCACTTGCTACGACCGTGACAGATCAATTTTGCTTCCTCAACATTCATTGGTCGTTGCATGCACGCATGCCTTGCCCTTTGCTAATAGATCCCCTATTTGATCGAAGTATGTCCGTCTGGATCGTCCCTTACTGGTTCTTCGACCCACATTCGCTCGACATATTTGTTTCGTCAATCTTTCTTCCTTCATCCTCTCCACATATCCAAACCAACGCAACATTCCTTTCCCCAGTCTAGTCACAACATTAGGAAATTTATAAATAGAACGGAATTATTATTAGGAACGAAAATGTATCGAAAATCATAACGATTACAAGTAAATCGAAATTAAAGTATTAAATTATTTACGTACCAGTATTTTATTGGTCATAATTATACTTACAATCCGCAGCCCTGTTTGGGTCCATTCTAGTGACATGAAACAGAGTAGCAGCATCGTAGAGGAAAATTAAGTTTCACTGAAATTTAGAAAAAACTGGAATGTAAATATTATACCAAACTCCTTGCCATTCAATTACAAAAATCTGGCAAGTTTATGTCTTCGGGGATTTCGGGAGTGACACAATTCTCTAATGAAAACATGCAAATTACGAGTAGTCATTTGAAGTCTTGTTGCTTAGAATTTCATCGCCCCAATGTAAAGGCGACGAGGCCGATTAGTTAGTCCTACGAGTTGAATAAACAACATTTGCTTGAATTCCGAAATGTCAATTCATCGTCTGCCTGTTAGGAACGGATTGATAATCACTTAAAGCTGTTGATATAGGCCGCAGACTAAGCCGCGGGTCTCTTGGAAGTGTTGTGAATTATCGTAAATCCAGTTGTAATCGTTTATTCAAAAAGCAATCACGAAGGGCGCGAAGTTCGGTGGGGCGTCAGGCACAAGGGGAAGCTTGTTTACACCAACCTAATCAACCTGGGTAACTAGATGGCGACTGGTTCAAACCATCTTTACCAATAGTTTGAAACGTTTGATTCATGAAAATCAATTCAGTTCTAAATGACGTTTACTTATTTGAAGTCCCGACAATTTTAGTGCTCGTAGCGAATGTGCTACGCTACGCCGTAGCAGGCGAGTAGTTCATCAATAAGTAGGTATGGGCGACGCTTGGCCTAACAATATTTGAACATTTATTCAACAATGATAAAAAACATACGGTTTTGATCAGCAACAAAATGATTTCTCAGCAATTAAAGTATTTTCAGCAGTAAATGAAAATTATTTTTGGTCGGTGGAAAATGGAAAATTGTACATAAAAATGGTCGAGCTTCCGAATTGCTGCCTTAAAATTATATTATGTAATTCATTTGTTGACAATCTTTGATTTATTTACTGACCACGTTTTACTGCTCATTTATTTATTCTGCTGACCAAAATAACTGTTGGCCGACCAAATGGCGTTTTTATTTTGTTAAACAAAGTCCTCTATTTCAACAACTGATAAGATAAGATAATGTTTTATTTATACATCAAAAGACACAAAACTGCGTCCTTAGTTAAGTGGAAGTTAAACTTTATATGCATTGTTCGCATGCTCGCTCGCTTGAAACTGAAACGTGTTTTTGACTCTCCGCCCGCTCACAATTAGATTTAACTGCACGACGGGGTTACTCAAGGATTTAATTGGCCCGGTTACACTAACGAGAATAAACTTTCGCAAGAAACTAGCTGATTTAACTCGATTAGCATCGGGAATGTTGTTTGAGGCGTGTGAGATTTCTATTTCGATTCGACCGACAAGTTTGTTTTGATACGTACGAAATTAGAGATAAGTACAGAAGATAACCCCAAAGTACAGATAACCCCCTTTTTATGGGTAATAATATCTTAAACAGGCCCGCTACGAGCTCTGAGAAAAAAATACATAAATAAAAGTTAGAGCTATAAATATAGTTTATGTCAGCCAGCTAGGCAGGGCTTGCCAGCTACAATTCTAAGAAGCAATTATCTAAGTGTTCCTATGAAACGTATATATTTACTTTCCTACGAAACTGTATTTCAATCAATAAGCAGCATTAAGGGGCTCCGTGCATTAACTCGGTCGTGGGTCCTAAAAAATACTATTAACGTGACTGAGAGATTTTTGAAAAATATATCCGTAAAAAACCGGCCAAGTTCATTTCGGGCCACGCGCAGTGTAGGGTCCCGTAGAAGGAGGGATTTTTAACCTGCTTTACTAACAACTTAATCAAAATATTTTTTTATGGAATGTGTACGCAGTTTTCCTTTTATCGGTTGGTCGCCTATTACTTTTTAACTTGTAAAGCCTACTTAGCTGTGATAGTTTTCCTTTATATGTGCTATAGACCTACATTTTTTCACCATTTAGCTGGGAAAGGGGAGAGACGCCCTCTACTCTAACAAAAAACTATGCTTTAAAGCATAATATTTCGCATACGGATCCCTAAATCTAGAGATGGTTTTCCTACACCCATATTTTTAAACGACCAATCCGACAAGTCGACGAGTGATCTCTTTCACGAAGTTGGACTTACCTAACTGGACTGTTTGTTTGTCCCAGGTATACATAGTGGTCGACCACTTTGAGGTCAGAGCCGCCAACGTTGATAATTCATTCAATATTTCTGAATTCCGGAAAACAATGTTGATATTTTCTATGTAGTATTTAAGGACGTCTTAGAATTAGGTACCTAAGTGTTATTTGATGAAGATATAAAAATGGTTAACCGGTACACTTGTGTATGAGCTAACGAGCATTCTCCTTTAATTAATAATGATAATAACTTTCACACAACAAAATCACCTGACCTGGTCCCAAACTAGGTCCCTGTGCTTTGGTTACCTCGATGTATGAGCGTCACGAGTCCTTATTTTTTTCCCCCGTTGTATTTATTACTTTATTGACTCTACCTCATTCTGGCACTCCACCTCTACCTATATTACTTCACAGTAGTTTACAGGGATGGGTGTTAGGCCACCACGCGAGTAATAAAAAACATTGAAAAAACAACAGTGTCATTACATGAAAAATACTGTAAAGTTGCTCCAGAAATTGTTACAGGTGTCCACTTTATAGCACAGTCCATGACTACCAAAGCCAGAAACACTTCAGTTATTTATTGCTTAGCTAAAGTTTTACGGCCCATAAAACGATATTTTCCGCCTTCATTTGTTGTGACAAGATGTAATGTTCTTTTATCTTATTTGTAGGAGAAAAGGTAATTCTAAATAATAGATCTTATAAGTTTTGTTGTGGGTTCTATTACTGAAGGATACTTTTTTATATAGACTTTTTACGACCCACTGCAGGGCACAGCCCTCCTTCATAGTTTTCATAACCATGAGAGGGTTCTGCCATAATCGCCACGCTTGGCAGGCGGGGTGGCGATCGCATTATGCGGTTGGAACCTCAGGAAGACGCTGCTGCCCATCGCCGGGTTGATTTCCTTAGTCGCCTTCTACGACATCCACGGAAGGAAATGGTCACTCCATTCTTCATTCGGCGCCACACGGAAAGAGAGATAGTATGAGCTTAATTACCACGCGTGCCCATCGTGGATTGGCAATTTCAAGAGCTAAGGTATGTGAACACTTCAGACAATCAGGTTTCCTCACGATGTTTTCCTTCAACGAAGGAAACCAACCACTAATTTTTGTTTTGCGCAATTAAGCAATTCAACAGCTCGCAGTCTCGAGCTGTATATTAAGGCTGAGTTGCCCTACATTACCCATAACTCAGGTGTTTTAAAATACATTTAACTATATAATGGTTAGTATCAAAATAAAAATAAAATATATAGAAATAGAAAATGTTTATTTGTCTTCAATTTGTTTAATGACTCATTTATTTAACTGCATGTCAATTAGATATGAAGACAAAAAGGTCTTTACTTCGGCTGTGTGCAATTAGTTGCCGATTTTCAGGCAAGGCCTTTCCTTAAACTAAGCTATACATACCCAGGTATTTGACGCCAACTGCAGGACATAGGCCGCCATCAGGGTTTTCCAAGCTTCGCGGTTTTGTGCCGCCCGCATCAGAGTGACTCCTCACCACTGTAACCAGGCCCATCTGATGGGCGGCCTTCCCACGCTGCGTCGTCCGGTCCGCGGATGCAATGCTCTATTTATTAATATCTGCATTAAAGGGCAAACATTACTTTTATTGTAATCTTTTTCATCGATTCTCTAGCCTAGCTGGGGATCGACTGACATCTACTCGTAAAACAAAACGTAACGATTCCCTTCTAAATATTGAAAATAGGACTAGACGGCTATGCCAGCCAGCTACTATAAAGAGGAATCGTTACATTTCCCCCCCGTTATCATGAAATTTTAATTACAATTAAATTCAGCTTCGGTAACCTAACGTTAATCATCTATCAGATATTATACAATCCCGGCGAACTCATGACGCTCCGTTACTATACATAAGTAAAACCATGTAAAACTCAAGACTTTTTATGCCGCGGCAGCTTCAAACAGTCTCTCTAGCGTCATTGCAAATAAAACTGACAGCCTTATGCTGAGGCACTGGATCTCAGTCCATATAAAATAATATAAAATAAAATGTGCCTACTAACCTACCTTAAGAAATATTTGTATTGTTACTAACACTGTGGAATTGTTCCGAAATAAAACTATTGTATTGAATTGAATTGAATAATAATATTACTGCTATTATGAGGATGAAGAACACACGTGCAGATGACAAATCCAAACCGAGAATTCCATAAAGTACACTATAGAAGTCAAAGATTGCACTAGGAATCCGAAATCTTGGAAGAGTCCGAGCAGAGCGCACCGGCGCGCGGCGGCAGGTCATTTCAACACTTCGATGCTGCAATCTTGAAGAAACCCTCGAAATTGCTGAGGGACTGTTTGGGTATAAGTAGCAATGTAATGAGTGCTCTGACGTACCAGGCTAACCTTCCATGCAAATAAGGCGGCGTGCGAGTCCTGAATACATCGAACAAAAAGTAAGACAGTTTTAGCGTTATGTTGTTCGCCATATTCAAGACTCCCTTTGCCAGAAGATGAGGGATGATAATATGGTCTTTATTGGGGATTTGGTAACAATAACGCTCAAATCGATCGAGTGTAATCTGGTAGAAAGCTATCCAAAAGTTTTATTTATCGCAACATTGTGTTCACTACGCTACATGTTCCAGATGGAATGTTTTACGACCCCTCTGCCCATCTATGGTCGTTGAAATGTTGCAATATTGATCCCCATTTTCAGCTTTACCTTAAGTGCCAGTAGTGACTCTCATTTTATATCTTGTGACTCTAGTTGGTATTTCGTGTAATTTACACGCACTGATCACTGCTGGACATATGCCTTCCCAAATACATGCGCGCAGTTGCGCAAGCATGCTGGACCCATTACCAGTTATTAGGACTCAAGGTGTAAGAGTAGTTTGGTGCAAGCTGATTTATTTATTAACTTCGGTGAAAATACAGAGTAAATATTATATATAAAACGTGCTTACGCCATTTTCAAACACGATCTCAAACTCGGTACTTCTTAAAGCAAGACCAGCCCATATTTTTCAGAACTTTCGCTTTTTTCGCTACTTTCGTATATTAAATGGTTTTAGGTCAACTACGCACTTTAATAATTATCAACTTCTCCATAACCAGCAGTTTGGGTTCACGCAGGGGCGGTCAACGACGGACCCTGGTGCCATCCTAGTTAAATATACTCGTATTTATAGTGCAAAAGAGGACGTAGGTGTTTTTTGTGACCTTTCAAAAGCATATGGAACAAAACATGTCCGAGATAGTATTATTTGCAAATGACACGTCACTTATTTTTAAAATTAAGAGACAAGAAAATAATCTTGACGATGCAAATAATGCTCTCTCGCATGTATTAGATTGGTTCACGGCAAATAATCTGCTTCTAAATTCCAAGAAAACAAAATGTATAAAGTTTACCTTACCAAACGTAAGATTAGTTAAAACAACATTGTACTCGGAAAAAAAACTAGAACTTGTTGAAGATACCGTTTTTCTAGGCATCACAATCGATTCAAAATTACAATGGGGTCCTCATATTGTAAAACTAGCACACAGGCTTAGAGAGCTCACTGACGTTGCAACTGCTAGGCTTGTTTATTTTAGTTACATCCATAGTAATAGGGGTTAAAGTATGAAATTGCCGTTTTATTGCAATAGGTTCTTTGAATTGACATAGAATCTTCATGGTTTGAGGTTTTCGAATGAAACTTTTTTCAAATGGTTTCTATGATGTTCTTTTTTTAAAAAATGTGAAACATTTGAATATCGACTTTCAATTGTTTTTGTTATTCAATTTAGACAAGAAAGATGGATACTGCGAAAATTCGAGTGATTTTTGAATACGAGTTCCGACGCGGAACTAACGCGGCAGAAACCCGCAATATCAATGCTGCGTTTGGAGAGGGGTCTACTAATGAACGCACCGTGCGATTTTGGTTTATACGCTTTCGTGATGGAAATTTCGACTTAAAGAACGAGCCACGGGGAAGACCGCCTACACAGGTGAATAACGATGAATTAAGAGAAATAGTGGAAGCCGACCCTAGTCAAACTACCCAGGAATTAGCGGCATGGTTTAACGTTACCTTACCCACAATATTGACTCACTTGCGTCAAATCAATAAAATAAAAAAATACGAAAAATGGGTGCCTCATAATCACTCGAATTTTCGCAGTATCCATCTTTCTTGTCTAAATTGAATAACAAAAACAATTGAAAGTCGATATTCAAATGTTTCACATTTTTTAAAAAAAGAACATCATAGAAACCATTTGAAAAAAGTTTCATTCGAAAACCTCAAACCATGAAGATTCTATGTCAATTCAAAGAACCTATTGCAATAAAACGGCAATTTCATACTTTAACCCCAATATTATGTTTTGCAGCATACTACAGTGGAGTCGGGCAGCAGACATCGAAACGATCTTCATCTTACAGAAGAGAGCGATTCGATTTATTTACAAGCTAGGTAGCAGGGACTCGTTGGGGGATTTTTTTTAAAGAAACTAACATCTTAATAGTTGCAAGTCAATACATTTATGAAAATATGATGTATGTTAGAAAAAAATATCACCAATTTCGAAAATGTTGGTAGCCATCACAATATTGATACTAGAAATAAACATAAATTGTCGTTTCCACGTTTTAGACTTGCAAAAGTTAATGCATGCTTTATGGGGCACTGTATACTTACGGTTCTAGAATAACATTCCTCAAGATATATTAGAGTTACCACCGACAGGGTTTAAAAAATGTGTTAATCATAATCTGTGCACAAAAGCCTATCATAACATTAAGAATTATTTGGAAGACAAAGATATCTGGTATTTAAATAATGTTAACGGGAACGACTGTATCTAGTGTAGCGTAACTTGAAGTTGAAAACTCTGTTAATTAACCAAACCTGTTTTGAAACGAATAAATGTGGAGTTTTTTTGTTAGCTTCTTCTCCGCATAATCTATTAATTGTGAAACTAACAGCTTTCACGTTCATTAAGTAAACATTTTGTTATTAAGTTATTGTTAAGTTATTATTTACTATAAAAAAATACTATTTTGTTTGTAGAGTAAATAAAATTTTTGACTTTGACTATGACTTAAATATTGCTATTTAGTTAGCTGTTAGTAACGCCGTCTATTTGGTATGCCTACCAGTTAATTTCTTGCACCACCTGCGATTGACTGGTAGAAAATGCTTATAGACAAACGTCCGCCACATTGCCATTGTATTTTTTAGTTATGTGCAATAAACGTATTAATAATAATAATAACATAACCAATAATGGTCATCTAGTTCCCACCGTCGTCGATGCTACAACATAACGCAGCCTTTATACGTCCCAGTGTTGGGTAAAGGCCTCTCGGAGAGAGTACGGTTAAGAGAGAGTACGCAGAGAGTATATGAGCCCACCGCAGATTGGCGATGGCGTCGATGCTTAGTTCAGTAGTGATTTCAACTCAATCTGTTGGTTTTTCTTATGTATATAAGCAGCCTGTATACGTCCCACTGTAGGGCACAGGCCTTCTCTCAGAGAGAGAGAGTACGGGCTTAATCACCACGCGTGCCCACCGCGGATTGGCGATTTCAAGCGCTGAAGTATGTAAATAGCTCAGACACTCAGGTTTCCTCACGATGTTTTCCTTCACCGTTAGCGAGTGGTATTGCTACTATGACTTCACAAATGTACATAACTTAGAAAACAAAGTTATAGGTACATGCCCGCACTGGGAATCGAACCTGGGTCTCCCGCTTCCGAGTCCAATGTTCTACCCACTAGGCTACCAAACCTTTCTTATGTATACCTGTTACAAACTATCAAAAGTCCACCCAAGCAGACTACTATTTGGTTACTACAAATTGCATTAGCCGGCATAACTTGCATAATATCTCGCTTATCGCTTCAATTAGCCGCGTCGAAACCCATCGAGCCTCCGCGCAGCTCGGGGCTGTTCTGCAGCGTCATTACATCTAAATATTATTTCCTTAGAGAACAAGGTAGATGGGGCAAAAGAACAGCTGAGCTTTGTAGCTGCTGTTATGATCATAAAGTAAATAATGTAGTATGTATTCTCTCTCACTGAGAGAAGGCCTGTGCCCTACAGTGGGACGTATATGCTACATAAAAACCGGCCAAGTGCGAGTCGGACTCACGCACGTAGAGGTCCATACCATTATCTATACAACATTTGAATATTTCAAGCGTCTACCTGTTGCCGTTATTAATATCGAGCAAAAATTGGCAAAAAAATCACGTTTGTTGTATGGGAGCCCCCCTTAAGTATTTATTTTATTCCGTTTTTAGTATTTGTTGTTATAGCGGCAACAGAAATACATCATGTGCGAAAATTTCAACTTTCTTAACTATCAGGGTTCATGAGATTCAGCCCGGTGATAGACGGACGGACGGACAGCGGAGTCTTAGTAATAGGGTCCCTTACCCTGTGGGTACGGAACCCAAAAAATATATTGCAAAAACATCACAAAAATTCAGTTTTCCGTTACGGTTAAGGCATCTGTAGCACGTTTGCCTCAGTAGAACGCACAGGCCTTCTCTCAGAGACAGATATTTTAAGCGCTGATGTGAGCGAACACCGTAGATACTCAGGTTTCTTGACAATATTTTATTTCACTTTCACAAGTTCAGAGTTTCTCAAGTCGTCGAGTTATTATTACTTGGAACAATTATGCTGGAATCGAACCCAAAACGCCTTGGATGTGACGCAAGCAGTCTACCGTTACACTACCACCGCCTGCGTAACTACATATTATTATTATTAATACTTTTATTGCACTTAAATTGATTTACAATACGGTGGACTTAATGCCATAAGCATTTTCTACCAATCAACCGCAGGAGGTAGAAGAAAGATATGACATACTAGCTTTTACCAGCGAATTAGTCCGCATGGACTGAGTAAGTAATTTCCGTGATGAAAAGTATCATATTCCCTTCTCAGGGACTCAAACTATCCATACCAAATTTCATGTAAATCCGTTCAGCCGTTATTGCGTGATCGAGTAACATCTTCACATCAAACATCCAAATATCTTCACAAACTTTCACATTTATAGGATGTCTACGGATACACCAACTCCTCTGCATAAGTTGTTAAGTATGTCGCAACAGCTTATTTTTACTTTTGGCCTTCTGTTACTTTGTACTTTATGCTCCTAGTGAGCCGTCTCGAGGCTGTTGATTATATCCCCTTACACCCTTACCTTGCCCCCGTTATATAGAATGACTAGCTTCGGCCTGCGGATCCGCTCATGTGGCCGAGGTTTCAGGATAAACACTGTTAAATGACCACCCCCATAATTTTATAATAAGTAGAGTTAAATAGGATGCACCTGGCTGGCGATGCAGGTGCATCCTATTTAACGGGTCTAATCGCTTAATAATTTATTAGGTAAGCTTAATAAAGAATTAAGTAGGTAAGGTAACCTTACCTACTTAATTCTTGCTTACCTAATACTCCATAGACCCTAGTGGATATTGAGTTACTTTACTAGTTGTTTACTTACAGTAAACAAATTTTCACTTAGTAGAAAGAACAGACAGACGGGGGCATAGACGTCATATTTTGGAAGTAGGGAGTGGAAGAAGTAATTAGAACTTAGGTTAACGGAACTGAAACTGTTCCTCATTAGCCGACTATCCGTTATTATACTAATATAGGGTGCGTATCATACTCCCCTTATATACAGGAATAGGGAAGACTACATATGCAAATAACTTTTTCACTACTCATACTCGGAAAGTAGGTCTGAAGTTGCCTGAGGAGCGGGTTGAAAGTAATACTTTTCAGCTCTAGGGAGAATCGTTACCAACTGACAGCTGTCAAATTATTTAAAAAAATTGTTCTATTTTTACATTTCTGTTGAACCATGTTCCAACTTTCTATATAGACACTCAATTACAGCGCGAAGTAAAATTGAAATACCGTAAGGCCGGGGTACATTAGCCCTAGGGTGCAACTTTTGCCCAAGACGACAAAAAGTTGAACTTCCCGCCACGACACATATCTGGACTTTTCGAAGTAGTTCGCGCTATATATCAACAGATGGTGGTGTGTTTCTAATTTCTTTTTATCAGCTAAACAATAAATAAATACTAAATATCAACCTGGTGATTTAGATGACGATTTACCACCGACACAGATAACAAATCCAGATAGTAATCCATCACGGAATGAACTACTGGCTCAATTTTGAAAGTCCGATTCTCTAGACTGTAATGCAATACCCACAGACGACCTACTTTTGATGAAACGTTTGAAGTCCGAAGAACATAGTTGCTATCACGAAGATAAAGAAAACCTGCCTCTAGCAAAGAATATGAAGTGTGATGTTCAGAGTTGTAATGATGACAACAAAGCGGTAGATAACCTACTTTTGTTGAACCACGTGCAGTTAAATGCTGTAATGCTGGAGTAGAAGCTGTTAGTGCAGAGGAACGTCAGGATGCACATTACTACTGTGTCGGTGAATACGTGTTGGTTAAATGTGATTCAACCCAGTGGATTAGTAAGTTGAAGTGGCAGTGGGCGGGGCACATAGCACGCAGAACTGATGGCCAATGGGGCCGAAAAGTTCTCGAATGGAGACCACATAATTATCGGCAAGCGCAGCGTAGGACGACCAGCCACAAGATGGACAGATGACCTCATCCAAGTGCCAGGAAGATGCTGGATGCAGCCGCTTCCAACCGGTTTTTTTGGATATCCATGGAGGAGGCCTATGTCCAGCAGTGGACTTCTTGTGGCTGAATGATTAAATGGGATTCACAGGTTTATTCAGGAAAATTATATCAAAGTCCGTAGAAGCAGCGCTAGTAATTTGCGTGATGAGAGGAAATTTCTGGAAATGGCCTGCAATAAAAGATGAACTATTAGATATACCGTTGGGAAGCAGTGATAGAGAAAATTTATATTCCTCAATTTGTAAATAAAAAAGGGTTATTTACTGTACCTGAAATTGATTATTTTTATAAGTCATAAGTTTGATTATTTAACTAAAGAATCTAAGGTTTTCAAGACTGATTAGCAACAGTGAAGTAACAGGTATAGGTGTATACCTATTACTTCACTGTTGCTAGTCAGTCAATAGTGAAGTAATAGGTAATTATAGGTATAGGACATCTAGTGTAATAATTTGTTAGTTTATGGATGTTGATTAAAGTAACCCATGTTGAGCTACTTTTAAGGGATATATTTGTTACTTTGGAAGATTTTTCTGTTATTTTTGCTAAAGATATTGTTAAAACGGCATGTTCTTATTTTTTTTTGTGTTAATTATTTTCAAGTTTTTCAAAAACGAATTTACCAAGAGAATATACGTCTTCTTTGATATATGAAATCAATCAAAATAGGTTTCTTCGTCCATTAATTGAAAACCGTTACGTTATACGCCATAAAAAAACGAAAGCTAAATACGTCCGCTTCAAAGTACAACTTTGGCCCAAACTTAGCGAAAAAAAAACACACTTAGGGGTTGTTTTTTTAAGTTTTAAGTGTGTACTTGAGTTGATTATATTCGCAACTAAACATGATGCTACTTAAGTAGAAGCGAAGAAGACACGGTGCTACTAAAATTTAAAGACTCAATCGAGAAGTTCAAAGTATCACAATTTTGGGACAAAGTACCCCGATCTTAGGGTAAGTCTTAATTAAAGAATAAATATTTTTTAAATGACTTTGTTATAATTTACTTTTAACTATTTCTGTAAAATATCATAGGTTCGGGCAAAATATTTACCCTTTTTTTTTATAAATGTTGAAATTGAATAATAATGGCGGGAAAGCGGCAATCCGATCTTCATTTATTTTTCGAGTTGTAGAATTTTGTTAACTTCTCCGTATGCAGAGATTTGCACTAAAATTAATTTTTTTCTTAGCTAATTCATGTTTTCCTTATATTCGTAATGAAAAGCACAATGTTTACCTCGGGCGTCGAATTTTATAAAATGGAATGCCTCGGGTTAAAGACTTATTTAGGCGCCAAACCCCATCTCGGGACTAAAAAGTTACTTTCACCCCTAGGGTCACAATGTACCTACTATTGTTATATGGACAACCTAAGGTTCAAGTCCTACTTAAGACACGAAAATTTATGAAACAACAGAAAATTTATTTGTTTCGCTATGTGCTTTTCATAGTAAAAGATGTTTAAATAGACAAGTAGAACCACCATTTTCTCGAAAGTAGAGGGCTAATTGATAGACCCTGTACATCAAAGGTCTGTGCTATCGATAGACAATAGTGCTACGTCAATAATTAATATCGCTCTGACAGACGGTACATAGAACACAGTAGCATGGTCTATGTACTGACCAGTACACAATGTAAACGATGCATGGTTGTGGTACACGCGCAAGGAAAACGTAAACAATGGAACGAGTTAACTTTTGACAGTCCAAGGTCTTAGGTGAAGAACGCGATGAAAGTTTAACGCGTCCGGGAGCAGCTACGTGGCTGCAATCAACTTGTCACGGGGTAAAATATTATCGGTGCCAGCCCCCACCGACGTCATCTGACTCACTACTCGCGATCAGTCGCCTTTAAACACCCCAAAAGTTGAGACGACTGATGTGAAAAATATTTCCTTAAGACTGAAAACCTGTAAAACAAGACCATGTCGCTGTACACAAGTAACAGTGTCTTCCCGACAACTACTCTCGCGATTCCGAATGGATACGTGACGCAAATGGAAGAGAAACAAAGGAACAAAATCATATTTCTTGACGTGAGCCCGAAAAGATCGGCGCACATGAAAGCCTTGTCTCCGAACGTCGTCGCACCACTCAAGAACAATCTGCTGTCCACGCAAATCAACAGAGACATAATTTACGAGAACATCAAGCCAGTGTTCTCAATATTGCGCCTTCTTGGTGTACTCCCTTTGACCAGACCAAACCCAGGAGTAAATTTATTCGTGTTAGCTTCACCTTCCATGGTTTATTCTCTGATTGTCTTCTTTTCTCTCGTTAGCTACGTATTGTACCTATCTCTCCACAAAGTTCAGATCTTGAGAACGGCTGAAGGCAAGTTTGAGGAAGCGGTGATTGAATATCTTTTTACTGTGTATCTGTTTCCGCTAACTGTCGTTCCAATACTGTGGTATGAGACGAGGAAAATTGCTGGCGTTCTTAATGGATGGGTGGACTTTGAGGTATGGTTTTGCATCGACTTGAGATCCTACTGAGGCTTTCTTGAGAATTAGATTGAAGATTAATAAAGACCATTGTTTAACAGGTTGCATACAAACTGCTCTCCGGGCGAGTCCTTCCAATAAAGCTCTACAAAAAATCCTTAGTAATAGCTGTTGTTATCCCTCTCCTCTCGACCACCTCTGTCATCATAACACATGTTACGATGGTTCACTTCAGACTAATGCAGATCATTCCTTATGTTTTCCTCGAAATCCTCACCTACATTCTAGGAGGTTACTGGTATCTTCTTTGCGAGATCCTAAGTGACTCGGCGAACATTTTGGCAGAAGACTTTCAACAGGTAAAGCTATAGTTTCGTGAAATAGCTCTAACTGGTATAGTCGCCCTCTTTATACTTGAACATACTACATACTTCCTCCTCTATATTACGCGCACCAAATCTTGAGCATTTCTAATCGTCTAACTGTCAAATTTCATACTAATTGCTAGCGCAAATATCAGGATTCCGACAGGATTTGATGTGCATAATTAGGCCCCTGAGCCTTAACAACCAACCTTTAAACATCCTTTGACATCTATACAAACCTTCGACAGGCTCTTCGCCACGTCGGTCCAGCCGGAAGAGTGGCAAAGTACCGTGCTCTTTGGTTACGTCTGAGCAAGTTGGCCCGGGACACCGGCATCGCCAACTGCTACACGTTTACCTTCGTGAGCTTGTACCTCTTCCTCATCATCACACTGTCGATCTACGGGCTCCTCAGTCAAATATCTGAGGGATTCGGGATCAAAGATATCGGTCTGGCGCTGACGGCTTGCTGTAGTATTTTGCTGCTGTTTTTCATTTGCGATGAGGCGCATTACGCCTCGCAAAATGTTAGTATCTTTACCTGCCTCTTAACTCTCTAGCACCTCTCTCTAGGCTTAACTCTCTATTGTCTACAAAAACATTTTCAGTTAATTTCAGGATACGGGAAAAAAGTGATGAATAATAGGTGACATTCAATACAACTACTCAAACGGAAAACCGACATGTAGTCGGTGCAACCGCAATTTTACAGCCAAGGTGGTTTGATAGCACATGCATGAGAGCAAACGACCGTCGCTCTCCCCAGTCGTAACAGTCGCCGTGACCCGGTCGGAAAGAATCATCATCATACTCATACCTACTCGATTAATAATAAAGACAATCTCCCTGCACAGGGTGATTTTATTCCGCTATTTTTTTCAAAGGTTCGCACAAATTTTCAAAAGAAGCTGCTCATGGTTGAGCTGTCGTGGATGAACGCGGACGCCCAGACCGAGGTGAACATGTTTCTACGGGCTACCGAGATGAATCCCTCACAGATCAGCCTCGGAGGCTTCTTTGACGTCAATAGGCATCTTTTTAAATCCGTAAGATGTTTTTTTCTTCTTTCACCTTCTCTTAGACCTTTTCATTCATCTTTTCATCTTCTTCAATTAATTAGTTTTTGTTTGTATGAGTGATTGATATTCTCTGACGGCCTTAGGTATTTATAAAAACACGATTGCTCTAAAGCACTCCTCAGAGGCAGTAATTTATTCTGTGGTCTTTTCCTTGTAAATCTCCGCCAGTCTATTTTAATCGGCGTTTATCGACTGTTTTAACGAATCACGATTTTATAAATAAGACCGTTAGTCTACATTTTTATTGAAGTCTAGGTACGACAACGACTTTTGAGACGGAATGCCGTGAGTAATTTGTGAAGACTTGGGCTGAAGTTAAGGAAGACTAGACTACGTACCTACTAAATAAAAAATATTTCTACAGTCGACAGTACGTCAACCTCTGCATGCATTCACTCTACTCAGTTACATCACTATTCAAAGAAAATGTAAAGGTAGACTTACTGTCGACTGGTATTATAAAATCTCGAACGGATTGGCGTTAAGGAGCCTATGGCTATTTCCATTGTCCATGAAAGGCCTATGACCAAATTGGGCAACAGGAAGCATCGGGTTATTTCATGGGCTGGATCATAGATTAGCCTGGTAATAATCTCACATCCTTATTCCAGCTGCTGGCAACGATGGTGACATATCTAGTGGTCCTGCTGCAGTTCCAAATCAGCATCCCTGATGAAAGTCAAACCAACGTGATGGAAGAAAGTCCTATCACCAACGCCACTGCTGTCAACTACACGGACAAAGTGACAGACCCAATGACCACTATTACCACGACAATGGCCACTATTCTAACAACTTTGGCAAAGAAAAAGAAGAAGCATTAAGATTTATCTAATACAACCTTATACCTACGAAACTACCAACGTTATACGTACTACCAACTCAGTCACCGCGAGTAGTTCTACAGAGGAAAGCCTCGCTTGATTTTGTCTTGCTCGCCCTTATGGTCAATTTTAACTCTCCTCAGCCACCGCGAATAGTTAAAAAAAACTAAGTCCAATGGACCTACCTCGCAGTCTTGTTTGCACTCGCGCTTATGGTACATTCAATAATTTTTTACCCAGGGTCAATTTCCTCACTCTGTCTCTGCTCAGCCACCGCGAGTAATTCAACAAAATAAGTCCAATGGACCTACCTCGCAGACTGCGAGCCGCAATCTTGTCTTACTCGCGCATATGGTAATTTAACAATGTTTTACCCAGAGACAATTTCATCACTCTGTCTCTGCTCAGTCCCCGCGAGTAGTTCAACAAAATAAGTCCAATGGAACTACCTCGCTGTCTTGTCTTACTCGCGCATATGGTAATTCAACAATGTTTTACCCAGAGGGTCAATTTCATCACTCTGTCTCAGCTCAGTTACCGCGAGTACCTAATTCAACAAAATAAGTCCAATGGTCGGTCCATTGGACCTCAGTCTTGCCTGGTACACGCGCATATAGTCCTTCAAGAACGTTTTACCTACGGTCAGTTTTATTGCTCTATTTTTAGTGTGCTGTTACAAAGTATTGTTGGTATTTTCGTCAGGATTTATCTAAATTAGAAATTAGTTTACATATTAACATAGAATGTAACTAGATTACTAAGATAGAAATGAACAAGAAAATCCAATGTTTGGATAGTCCCAAAAGCAATTTTTATTAAGACAGTTACCTCGGGATAGATTCATCGTGTTTCAGTGTGAGGTGCAGTGACGCCTTTGGAGCTAGGTAACACACCAACTCGTAACATCTTAGGTATTTTCTTCGCCAGGTAGGTAATTAATTACTGTAAAACAGAGGTGAAGTGTGAGCCTGACTCACTTCGTGAGCTGCACTCGAGTTTTATTAACTTCACAACAGACATAGGCTCACTCAGCAAGAGTATAAAATATGCTCGGCACTCGAATTTCCGATCTCGCCAAGAATTCACCTTTATGTGTACCTACCCCTTCGGGCGCCGCCGGGGGTCTACTTCTCAAATGGTCAACTTCTCATCATAGGTACCTACTTCTCTGTTTGACTACTTCGCAAATTGCCTACTCAGCAAACATCCTATTTCGCATTCAGCCTTCTTCTCAAAGTGACTACTTCGCATGCTGCCTACTTTATTCTGAAACATTATTTTTTTACCGTAAGCAACGAAATGTATTTACAACTTACAACAGAGCGCCTACAATAGTAGTTTATGTGACTGTCACATAATGAGGGTTATTAAAACACGAGCGAGATTTTAAAAAAAGAGCCTTGGCGAGTTTTTTAATAGCATTCGCGAGTGTTTTAATATCCAGTTATGTGCAATCTCATACACTACTTCATCTACACTCATGTCTTAATCTTTAAAGTAAGGAATCAAAGGAAATGAAATTTATAAAACAAAATGGCGCAATTTCGACAAAATTATTAATTTCATTCAATCGTCTGCACTCAGTTTTGCGCGCGCAATTTTAGGTGTTTTTAGTTGGACTTTTGGTACCACAAAATGAAATTAGGTTTTTTATAGAGTCAACTTTTGACATTAAAAAAAAAACTTAAGATTTGTTCCGTGATCACAGCAACACTTTAAAAAAAATAACTGTAACATAAAGTGAAAAATCTGACCTTTAATGTAACTTTATATTACACTTTTTTTTTTTTTCTTTAAAGTTATGTATTGTTTAAAGCCTGTCAATATGTGCTTACCTTTGAATTCTTAATTTGAAGATTATGATATGAGTGTAGATAATAGTAGTTTATGCAACTGTCATATAATGAAGGGTATTAAAACACGAGTGTGAGTTTATAAAACGAGCGCAGCGAGTTTCATAATAGTAACGAGTGTTTTAATACCCGTGTTATATGCAGTTGCATACACTACTTTATCTTCACTAATGCAATTAAAAATTAAATTCACGCGTACGTGTATAATCACAGTGATTTTGCCGCCATTAAAATTTAACCAATGAGAGCGCAGCTGCGCGCTTCAATAAAACGCGACCAACCTGATTGGCCCTGCAATCAAGTTGGTCGCGTTTTATTGATGTTATAATGAGATTTTACGATATCGATGTGAATATTATACCATCATGTGAAATTGCTTAAATTGAGTGTTTTGTTGTCTGCGCTATAACAGTAGTAATTATAAGTCAAGTATTGAAAACATAAGTAGAATGTTACAACATTAGTGTAGATAAAAGTATTTAAGCATCTGGCTAGCAACCACACAGGTGTATTGTATGTAATCTTCCTGGATATTTACTGCTTAACATTACTGGCCACTTATAATTCTCTCTTTTTCGAGTGATCTCATAATTGAAAATTAGTAATGTCAGATTATCACTTAAATGTCATTAATTCTAAAGTAATTACGTACCTGCATTAATTAAATGCTTAAACTAAGAAAATACATTGGAAAATAATTACGTAGGTAGGTACTTATTTTGCTAATCGTACTGTGTTGTTTTTTTTTGACAAGTAGGCAGTATGCGAAGTAGTCACTTTGAGAGTAAGCTGAAAGCGAAATAGGCATTACTGCTAAGTAGGCCATTTGCAGTCAAATAGAAAAGTAGGTATGATGAGAATTTGGCCATTTGAGAAGTAGACCCCTGGCCCCCGAAGGCGTGTACCGTATACCTACTCTAATCAGTTACGTTAAATGCAAATTTGCAACAAAAATGTAGGTAAAGGTTGACGTACCTGCTACGATCGCTGATTGCCTAACATTTAATTCAGCAAGCTTAGCGTTAGCATAAACTCGATTGATTATTTGTTCTGAGCGATTGATGCACTCAGATTTTTTTGATTGGTGAGTTTTCTTCGCGTCGCAGACGGAGATACCGCGGTTCGAGTTAGAATGACATGGACAGCGGCACCGGAGCGCGACTAATCACGCACGGTGGAACGGCGCTGGTGTCGCGTAATCGGCTGTGTCTGAACGCACAATAGTGCACGCCATTTAGGTATGGCAACACTATATACAAAAAAAAACTGTCAGTTGAATTGTGTCAGAAAAATATAGAATTGTCTGGAAAGAGTACAGCCTTTTTCGCAAAATTACTCATCGAAACAAGAAATTATATCGTGTCCATTACACTAAAAGATCCGACCTGCGATTTCCGCTCAACCTAAGACGCAATCATGGTTGACTACAGCCGCTGGAAAGACATTGAGGTTGGTAACACGATTCGGCTTTATTTGTTGTTTTTTACACTAATTACCCTTTTTCTAACCATAAAACCCTAATTCTGGACACTTCTAAATGCTACCCATCATAAAACGCATCTCTAAGTTCACCTATACTCTTTTCATTCTAACATTTCAGATTTCCGATGACGAAGACGAGACCCATCCAAACATCGACACCCCATCACTGTTCCGATGGCGGCACCAGGCTCGCGTCGAACGGATGGAAGAGCGAAAACGCGAGCAAGAAGAGCATGAGCGCAGAAAGTCCGAGAACATCAAGAAACTCTCAGAAACGCGGCAAAAGCTCTCTGCAGTAGACTCCAGCTGCCCCGACTTCGACTCGCTAAAGAAAGCCTTGGCAGATCTTGAGAAAGAGGAGGCGGAGATCAAGAAAAAAGAGGAAGACATCAAGAAGAAGGAAAAGCAGGCCCCTTGGAATGTGGACACAATCAGTGAGCCCGGCTTTACAAAGACCGTTATCAACACTAAACAGCCACGGTCGAAGGATGAAAACCTAACTGAAGAGGAGAAGGAAGAAAAAATGAGGGCATTTATAAAAGATAATGAGAAATTGCTGAAGCAGTTTGGCATGCTGCGGAGGTATGATGACTCGCGGCAGTTCTTGCAACAGCACAACCATCTTGTGTGTGAGGAGACCGCAAACTATCTTGTCATCTGGTGTATCAACCTAGAAATGGAAGAAGTAAGTGATTGCTTTATAAGCAGCTGTCTATAAGACTTACGGTCGGTTTCTGAATAAAGAATTTCACTAAGCCTATACTTTACTTGATAATATTCTGTCACACTCTTTTCTTAGAAATTTTAAGAGAGCACTACCATTAACTATTTACTTAACGAAATTCTCAATTTGGAAACTGGCCCTTAACCAAATAGTTTAGCTGCTGTTTATGGTAAACTTAAAGGTCTAAACAAAGGACCACATTATAAGTGGCTGCTTAGTCAGTTATAACTAAACAACTTAATTTAGAAGCCTATTTTGCAGTTGAGATGCAGAAACCTAATTTTTCAAATATCAATAGGCTATGACACGCTTAAGATTTCTAGATCTCGCAAGCCACATAGCAAGGCTGCTGAGTAAATAGATCCACATTGTAATGGGCCATGCTGTCACCGAGCTTAGCCTAGACTTGGTGCTGACTTGGCCAGGGCAGATTCTGCGACAAGCAGGCAGGACATTGCATAAAATGCAACTGACAGTCTATCCAGTGCCCGGTTATACTTCAATTGAATTAATTTGCTCTTCTATTCTAGAATATAAACATTAATTTACTTTCGACTGCCTGTGAAACCTTGGTTCAGTGTAATATGGATAGACATTAATTATATTATAATATTTTTATTAAAACTATGAGTGAGTCTCCATATCCATCCACTCATCATCCCAATATAACTCAATTTGATCACCATTTCTTGTTACAGAAACACGACCTGATGGCTCATGTCGCACATCAGACTATCTGCATGCAGTACATGCTGGAACTCTCTAAACAACTGGATGTCGACCCCAGGGCATGCATAAGCTCTTTCTTTTCAAGGTTTAATTTTGATCTATTCTCAGTTTCAGTATAATAAAAATTATGAGCTCATGACTGGAATAAATCTAATAATACTCCTTTAATGGAAATCACCTAACTAGTGAAAATAGATCTATTCCCGCTGCAAGTGGCGAGATTAAATCAACTGATATCATGTCAATTTGAACATCTAATTGACCTACATAATGAAAGGTCTTAAAATTGACTGTGTATTAAAATTGGCTGTGGTTCCATGTGGTCCCCAATGGCTTCAAAAGATCATGAATGAATCACAATTTTAATTGTTATATTAGTCTCAGGTGTCACATTGTCCAAACAAGTTTCTTATCTGCCAGACATTACTTTCCCAACAATATTGCTGTGCTCAGATTTTTAAATGATTTTTTCTTTGCTCATAAAATAGCTAAAAATTTGTCTCATTTTCAACAAGAAATTTAAAGTAAAAAAAAATTCTATATGTGCACTTTGTTATTGACTGGCTTATTGCCCCTAATCAGATCTTGACCCCCACAGCCAAAAGACGTCATCTCTCTGTATCCTTTCCTACCTCCCTTCAATCATAGATAGAGAGATGGATAAAAAAATAATTTGCTAATATTATAGTTTTTTTTTCTCATCTTCATAATCCATTGACAGGATCCAAGTAGCGGAAAAGACATACAAGGACTCGTTCGATGATGAGCTAGAGCAGTTTAAGGCGCGCATCAAAAAACGAGCCGCCGAGAAGATTCAGGAGGCGATTAAGGAAGCTGAGGAGGAAGAGAGGAAAGCCCGGCTCGGGCCCGGCGGACTGGACCCTGTCGAGGTCTACGAAGAGCTGCCTGATGTATGTGGTTTGTCATGTCCATTTGTTAAGCAGTGGGACCGGTAAAACCCCTAGCTTAGAATCCGGGCATAGTTCTTTAGTTAGACTGATGTTCTTAGCCTCATGGCTGGGCCATTGTAGATATATAGCGCCACAGGCACTCGGGTTTCCAAATTCAAAAATATATGCAACTTATAAAAAAGTTATGGAACCCACAATCTCACATATGAGGAAAGCAGTCTATTAATCAACCACCCACCTCATAGAATTGGCTCTGCACATATGGACATTTTATGGATTAAACTCTGAGGCTGAGAGGATTTATGTCCATCTAAAAAAGTGTCTAGAGAGGGCCTGCAACATGGTCAGTCGCCACGTATTGTTGCCATGTGGTAGCACAAAGGTACGGAAGTCCTTTGAGATCGCGCCATGACATACTGTATTCACCATCTGCTCTAGCTTCGCTCCAACTTGGTCTGACTGCTCGCAGTTCGCTCCCCACTTGTCACGGCCACGTGTGTACGGGATATCTAGCAAGCCAGTAACACTAAGCGTAGATTCTGCTTGTCTGGACTTGCCTAAGAGAACTCTATACGAAAAACAAAGATATCTCCAGACCAAACGCCTGACATGTTAGCCCTATAGGGCAGACTTTTATATAACTACAATTCGTAGTTTGTTATGACAATTCGAGGTACATTGCGTAGCAGAGTCGTTTTGTTAATCTGTGGGTTAATCGACTTTGTAATGTACTTCGAATTGTCATAGTAAACCATGAATTGTAGTTCTATGATCTTCACGTAACATCTTAGGCCTAGTTTTAACTTACATCGCGTGAGTGACACAAAAGCCAAGTGTGAGTCAGTATTACGTAATTTCAGTATTACGTAATTAAAACGATCACGAGATGCTTCATCTGCCATTTCATTATTTTTCATTGTGCAAAGTTAAACATTAATCTAAGACCACTAAGGTCAATGGCATTGGATACTTGGTCCAAATTTAAAGACTCCCTTTAGAGAACACAGTACAATCTGCAACAATTTTGCATTCCACCAAAGTGCATAATAATATCTATGCACATTCAAGTCGGGTTTTCCACTCCAATGAACTAAACTAATCTACCGGTTGATCAGAGTGGAAGGTGGAAGTCGATTCAGGCATATGTTCCTATCGAATCAACTAGTTGATTTACATCATTCATACGTTTAATTTTTTACTAAAATTTCTTTCCATTTTGTTCCTATCGAATCAGTTTTTATTTTCAAAATAATAAAACCAAAATAAACGTTTTGGCTGAATTTTTTTTTATTTTAAATATTAATTTTCGTACAGAAAGACTGCCATCATTTTTTTCAATGACCTCCATGGTAATATGTAATAATTTAACGTTAAATGATGATAAATTCAGCCGACAATATCTTCTTATTATTTATATTATGCTTACATCAAAAGAACATTTTATCTATCATTTACAAGTGAGAAAGGTATTTTATCACTCGATGTGTAGATAGGAACAAACAAGGAGAATAATAAATGTTCCTATATAATAATAAAATAGTTGCCAAATAGTTGATCCGTTTCAGTTGATCGGAGTGGAAAACGAGATTCATATATGTTTTTTATTTTTCTAGGAACTCAAAAAGTGCTTTGATTCACAAGACGTCCCGTTGCTGCAAGCGACAATAGCCAAGATGCCCGAGCAAGAGGCAATCTATTACATGAAGCGGTGCGTCGACGCCGGCCTCTGGGTTCCCGGTAAAAACGACGAAGAGCCCACCATGAAGGAAAATACTGGCAAGTCAGAACCTGCGCCCTCAGCCAGCACAGAGGATGTAGACTGACTCATGTCGTGAAGCTTTTAAAAATGTCGCCAGTGTGTCGCAAATCGTAATGCCGATGGAACTGAACATGTTTGTGGCATATTAATTTAGTTCAATAAGTTAGAGATCTTCCGCAAAGACATTACTTTCTGTATTATTTTTTCGTATATGTATTCAGTTTCAATTTACGTAAGTTAATGAACTAACTGCCATTGTCAACAAAATATATCTGTACCATTTGTAGTTATTGTGTCGAATAAATATTTTGATTCTTGCAAAATCCAAGATTTCTTATTGCAATATCCAATAAAACCCAGCTGGTCATACAGTAATCAAAACTTGACTTATAAATAAAGCAAAGAACTTTTATCTCATACAGCCTCCTTGTCTCAGTAGTTGTTGTTTAGTCCGGCTGGACCAAAATTTTCACTCTGTAATTCTATGATGCCGGTTGTATTAACCGGTTGTTTAGTCCGGTGACCTAATTAGCAGGCTCAGTAGTGTGATAGGCAAATAACATCATCACGCCACATACCTTCACGTATCTGAAATATAGACAACTCCTCCCAAGGCACGTAGGATTATTATATATAAGCTAGTGTAAGACTAGAATAAGAGACTGGAGTCTTAACGATGTATTAATTAAAATGTGATCAACCGTTCCTGTTGTTTCCCTGCTGCGCCGCCGTCCTGCAACCACTCCCCCCACCACTGGGCATACTTCAGTAGTCCGGTTGTATAACATTACCTAACTACTGCGACGGAATCTCACTAGTCCGATCACTAACGAATTACTGACACAAGAGGCATACAAAACAACGGTGGCTAAAACATCCTTGGGCATACCATTGTCTTCCTCCACAAGTGTGTGCCTTACACGCAAAACTAAATTCGAGTAGGGTTGACGAATCAACCAGTTGATCAGAGTGGAAGCCGATTCAGGAATATATTCCTAACGAATGAACTAGTTGATTCGATACATTTTTTTATAAAATTTCTTTCCTTTTCGTTCCTATCGAATCAATTTTTATTTTAAAATAATAAAACCAAGATAAACTTTTTGGCTGATTTTTTTTATTTAAATTTTCGTACAGAATAAGTTTGCCACCATTTTTAGGTTTCCGTACCTCAAAAGGACAAACGGAACCCTTAGCCTCCTTCTCACTTTGTTGTCCGTCCGTCCATCTGTCTGTCAAGACTTTTTATCTCGGCAAAGCGGATCACTTTGTTGTCCGTCCGTCCATCTGTCTGTCTGTCAAGACCCTTCATCGCTGAAATCTAGTCTCATGAAGCTCTAAAACAATCAAAGTTAACGTTAATTCTAAGTTAACGTAAAAAATTGTTACGGCCGTTTATGCCGCAAAAAAACGCATATTACGACACTCAAAGGTAATCAAAATTGATAGGGTACTTTCCGTTGACATAGACATTTGGCAAGTAATATCGTCTTATACTACAAATACAGGGGACAATCTCAAAACTATACATTTGTAATTAAATCATAAAAATCATACATTTGTAATTAAATCAGTCTTTGAAGTTCGGGAAAAGCTCGGAAAAACTGCGAGACTCGATTCCTGAACTGTTTATATGTAAGTACTAAGTACGGACACTCGGCCGTTTTTTTTTTCAATGACCTCCATGGCAATTACGTAATAATTAAACGTTAAGGATGATAAATTCAGCGGACAAAAACTTCGTTCGGTTGATCAGAATAGAAAATTTTATCCTCTTGGCACTTTAGGTCGATGTCCATTTTTATGACATGTCAATCAAAAGAAAATTTTATCTATCATTCTCAAGTGGACAGTTCCAAAAAATAATACTCATAGATTTTTTTTTATCATTCGATTAAGTTGTATAGATAGGAACAAACAAGGAGAATAATAAATGTTCCTATCGGATAAACTACTCGTAAATGGTTCATTCGTTGGGAACAAAAAATAGTTATCTGTTTCAGTTGATCGGAGTGGCAAACGGGCATTTAGAGCAGTATTTACGTACTTTTGAAGGAAAACATCGTGAAGAAACCCTAGTGTCTGAGGTGTTCACTTGTTTGTACTGAGATGCGGAAATCTCGGGACTAAACAAAACTAAACTAGGGTTAACCAGAGGCACTTATTATTGTGTTATTGTCAGCAACACGCAAGAATGTGTTGTTCTTTTCATAGTAGTCGATGTGCCTCTGCGTACAAACTATGAAATAAAATGTCAGTGATAAACTTGTACTTTTATATAACAAAACTACAATAGGTGTGTGTGAGGCGCACCGACGCTACGTCAGCACGTGCGCGGGGAGCTGCGGCCGGCCCTCTAGTTTGCTGTAGTCGAGATGGAATTCCTTGGCCACCTGGAGACAACCAATTTATCATAAGTTAGAAAATGCTTACGGCATTAAGTCCGCCGTATTGTACACTAGTTTAAGTGCTATAAAAGTAATAATAATAATAATCGCTCGTGCAAGGTGTAACACTAATAACTTCCACACAAGACAAATACTTGCCCTGCCCTCATATTAAGTGTCTATCCACGGTATTGGGTTATCCATTTCTACGTTTGTGACTATTTGATGGTTCGGAGTATGTAGGTTAAATCGGAGGAGTTCATACAGAGAAGTTATTACGCCCCTGGTCCCAAGCTAGGACACCCTGAGCTATGGTTACCAAACAAGGACATCACAAATATGGAAATACACCCAGACTAAGGCCATTTGTACAAATCAAGTATGACAACAACATGACAGCCTTTAGCTATGCCAAGTGTTAGTGACGCAACCTACCGCCATCAAAGGATTCGTCGTAGAATGTCCCGTTCGCAAAATGTTTGCTTCGTTACACTCTCCTGGTTTCTCGTAAAGTAATAATCTCGTAATGTACTACTAACAGCTGTCAGTTCTTAACTACCTACCTCTACCTGCCCATGCCTTTTTTTTAAAACATGTTTTATGAGCCTCCTGCCCAAGACAAAATTTCTTTACAATGTTGGGTTCCTTGTAGGAAGATTTTTCCCCGTATTTTTAGGGATGTGTTGGGGAAGTTCTCAGTCAGGTTTTAAGCCAAAATCTTTTGTTCTTTTAAAATCACATTGGGCACAATGCAATTTTTATTCGTCATTTTAAAAGAACGTAGGGCACAATTGAATAAAACAAATTTTCACAAAGTTTTAAAAAAGTTGTTAAGTACCTATTTCAATAATTATTGGTAATACTTATCAGTCTTAATCAAATCGCAGCTTTCTTACTCATAATGAGTTCGGGAGCCTTCTTAACGGTAGTAGGAACTAAGACAATTATAAATTCTTCAATATTTCTCTTTCAAAAATCAATAAACTCTATCAAATAGTATCACTTATCTTCCTATAATAATATTTTTTGTTACTTTTCTCACAAAAATATTCCTTAAAAAAACAAAAACAATTACGAAACTTAAACGAAAAACGGTTTCCAACCTTATAAAAATCACGAGTCTTTATGATAATCTAACAACTAAAGAGATTTCAAATCAACACAGCCATTTTATTCATTACACAAAATTAATATTTTAAAATAAGAAAAGCAAATCCCTCAAAAATAGGAACAACTAGGACAATAACAATGAACTGGTTTTAAACCTTACAAAAATCTTTCATAAAGTTCTTAAAAAAAATCAAAGCTTCATGTGGTTGGCCACTTGACTGTCCTCGAGATCTTCCTTGGCCACGTCCAGCAGACGGTCTTCTTCCTCCTCGGCTTGTGCTCCTACCATTTCCTCGTCCTTTACAGTACGCCTCCCCAATTTCTTCCTCAGAAGCAGTAGAATCGGAGTCTGATGACGATTCAAAAGACACATTTCTATTTGACCTTGGGTCTTCTACGTCGTCATCTGAAGGCAGCAAGTCACCGATATCCAAATCCTCCAGTAAATTTTTAATATTTTGGTCTCCCAATAATAAGAAAAAAAAAGTTAGGTTCGAAATTGTGCCCAATGTGATCTTAAAAGGACATGAAAAAAAAGAGTTAAGAACAAAATTGTGCCCAATGTGATCTTAAAAGGACATAATAATGTTTGAAAATGTTTTGTAACCCAAAATTGTTCGTATCAGAAAAATCATTACTCAACTGGGTACACAGACTAATGAACTTGAAATGTAGTAAAAATGTAGCCAAAAAACGTGCGGATAACACTAATAAATGTGGATTAAATCTTACCTCGTCTCTGGCGACGTGCCATCTTGGATGTTTGGCCGGCACTGACAGTTGTTTTTTTTTTGTTGAGTTCAAAATGGTGGCTCACCAGTTGCTATAATTTCAATCAATTACAACTCAAGTGTCAAAATTGACAATAGGCGGTAAATTTAAATTCTAGGCGCAAAATTTAAATATGTCAAGGAAAAAGGACAGTGGGCAGAAATTTCATCTTTTCATTCTTTAGGCTGGGCAGGAATGTCAACTTATAAAATATCATTCTAAAATCACATTGGGCAGGTAGAGGCTATAACTTCGCCTTCAATTTCACTGGCTGGACGTTTTCCGAAAGGAACATTTTATTTATTTATTTACGAATACATGGAAAACCAACAGCTTTAAACTTTCTTAGTAACTTCTAAATAATAACACTGATTAATACAAGTTTTGAAAAATCTTACGTTACCCACCACCGAAAATTTAACAGGTTCAATTAAATAACATTTTAATTCTTATTCTATGGATCTGAATATAAACATTTATCAGAATATAAATTTTGCGAAAAGCACCCCACCGAAGCCCATACTCTCTCTCTGAGAGAAGGCCTGTGCCCTACAGTGGGACGTATACAGGCTGCTTATTATGCTACGCCATCAAGTGATTGTATTGTGTGAAAGTTATTATTTTTCGAACCCCAGCCCTTCGAGACGTTATTATTATCATATTTATTGTACACAAAACCTCACCGTACAGCGGTGATAGCGGAACGGTGGAACGCCGGGTTCTCATTCGGGAGGTCGTGGGTTCGAATCCTGGCTTGTACCAATGATTTTATTTTCTAAGTTACGCACACTTGCGAAGTTGTAGTAGCAATACCACTCACTAACTGTGAAGGAAACATCGCGAGGAAACCTTAGTGTCTGAGGTATTTACATACCTTAGCGCTTGCTACGTCCTCATCATCATTATTCAGCTACAAGAAGTCCACTGCTGGATATAGGCCTCCTTCATGGATTTCCAAAAAGAACGTTTGCAAGCGGCTTGCATCCAGCGACTTCCTGCCACTTGGATGAGGTGATCTGTCCATCTTGTGGCTGGTCATCTTACGCTGTGCCAGCCGATATGTGTGCTTACTACGTACAATGACCCAACTATGAGGCCTAGGGCGGAAATCGCAGGTCTAACGAGAACAAGAACCAAATCAAATAAGGGCCCACTTACCTTGCGCCAGTTGTGCGCGTCAAAGAAATAGTAAGTGCCGCGCTCGTATGTCGACGTCTTTTCGACCATCGGCATGCCGGGCGCCTGCGAGATCCACACCTTCTCCTCCATGTGATACCGCCACTCGCGGTTGTAACTGCAACCGCAAGTGATCACGTTTTTTTTAATTGTTTTTTATTTTTTATTTATAAGGTACACCAACAGCACGCACGCAAACATGACAAGCTTGTAATGAATGTGACTTAGAGCTAGCGATTATGCCAATTAAAGGTATACACAGCATTTTTAGACTCTACTTGTAAGAAAACTAAGACATTTTAGGCAGTACTTGTATAGAATCAACTTAGAAAATATAATATTATGCAATATTATGCATGCATGATAAGAAATACATGTTTTTTTAAAGAGATTCATATGTCATGTCAAGCACATGTTGATGTGGAAGGGAATTCCCATTCCCAGTTACGTATATTGAGGCAGTAACCACCTAGGCTGGTTGGCAACTGAATTATTTTTGATAAATCAAGACAATTGAATGTAAGGACTCCGCCCCACGGTACAATTTTTTTAATACAATTTTTTTAATAATAAAAAAAAAGTCAGCGTTTCAACGTGTAATCGTAACTTGCATCGAGTAAATAAAAAGCTTAAGTAAATGAAATCTGTGTACTGAACTAAAATTGGTACAATGCTTATTTAGCTCACAAAACGTAGAAATTATGGAGTTTTCGTGGAAAAACATTCGAAAATAGGGTATGACACAACAATAACTGATTTGTGACTCACAGTTCAGCTGCGGCGGCTATCTGGAGCACGTCACCGACGAAACAATAAAAGAGGTAAAAGAGTAGGTCCTCCTTATATCGACTGAGTCGAAGCGGCGCAAGCTTCTCCCGAATCGCGCCGTTGATCAGATACTCGGGCGGAACGTGGTAGTCCATGTCCTGTGGTCTGTGAACGAGTTATTAAGTTTAATTGGAGAAACTAATAGATGTCATTGATAGGGTGAATACACTGACCTCCATAGGTGGTATAAGACTCAGCATGGGTAGTACGATGGCTCGAGTCACGCTTTTTGTAGCGCTAAAATATCAGAATTTGACAATTCATGTACTGCAAAGTCGCAACAATCGTACTACCCCTGCTGGACAACTCTTCACCTCTCGCTTAGACAATATTAACGGCTTTATTATGTGAGCACGAGGCAAATAGTTAATCAGTCCCTTTCTTAACCTCCTTGAAAATAACACGCGAAAACCATTACTATAGTAACCGTGGACTAACCGTGGCATATAGTACTAGCAAGAAACGTTAAGCGACTCATGCAGGGTATGAAACACTTTACTGAAAATCTAGAAATGTGTGATACGTCAAGAACATCCGAATCGAGCTCATCGCTGATCTTCATGCAACAAATTCGGCGAGGTCAAAAAATACTCTACCTACATAAAATTGAGTTCAGGCATACTGAGAAAGAAGTCTCACCTGCAGGGCGCGTCCGCCCAAGGCCCAGCGAAGGTGAGGTAAAGGTTGTCAGGCGAGTTGAGGTTAAGTCCTAACGCAGTCAAATCCTGCCCGAGCGCCAACGAGACGAGACTCGGGTCGGACTCCGCTGCCCGGATGAACGTCAGAAGACCGACGATCCCAAACTGGTTGGGGATCATTGTCTCGGGTATGTTCGTCACTTTGCCTGCGGAGGAAGGGGTGGCGTTACGGTGTGTTTCCTCTGGGAGCATGAAACAAAGAACAGGGTGGACATGTATGAGTCAGAGCGGTGGTAGCGCATCGGTAGGACGCTGGCCCCACATTGGGGAGGCCGGGAGGCCGTGGGTTCGGATCCCGGCATGTACCAATGACTTAGAAAACATCCTGAGAAAACCCTCAATGCTTGCAACGTACAATGGCCAACTATGAGGCTAAGTGCGGAAACCTCAGGTGTTATAAGTTGCGTCATTCGGAATTCATTCATTCCAGAAACTGAGATGAAGATTTACAGGCACAAATGATTTAATAAGATACTTTGAGGAGTTTGGTGAGTTGTGTGTGGCTCTCTACCTAACTAACCTTGCTTCCCACCAGCAGTCCGTAATCCATAAAAACATTTACCTGCTTAAACTAAACAGACTATTAATAGTGAAACACAAAACTTGTTACCATTAGTAGAGGTCGGTATTTCTTTCCTAGAGTCTTGCTCCTGTCATATGTACCTGAACCGTCTGCAGTGTTCTGTACTCCTCTCTTATAGTCTCGAGCCAAATTCCATCATGATATCGAGAACAAAGGTACCATTCATTTATTATAGACCATTTTTGCTACTTTTTGACACCCTCCCTCCCCTATATAAGGAAAATTAAGAGTACCTCGACTTTAATTATTTATTATGTAAGAATGAAGGAAAAAAATACGCAGGTCCGTTGCCATGGAAATCGTCTACCTAGACACATCCGAGCGCACCTCGGCACTCTCGCGGTTGCCCGCGCTTTTTCAAAGTATAATTTTAGCTTTGCACATTTTTGTGAGCTTACGTAAGAACTGTCAAGACTCAGTCATAAATGAATGGCCCCATAGCAATATCTACCTGCCTAAACTACAAAGGGGAGTGAAATACAAAACTCGTTACCGTCAGTAGAGGTCTGTATTCCTTTCCTAGGCTTGGCGTCGCTCACGTGGTTCGTATGTTCGACGTGGGTCGGTGGAGCGACGGGCGCTGGCCCGGCGGCGGCGGAGGAGGAAGGCGCGGGGGGCGCGCCCGGGCCGGAGGTGCCCGGCAACGCGGGGAAGTCTTCCGACGACATCGTGAACTCGGACTGCTCGGACGTAGGCTGCTTTACCATACCCACTGAAATGGTAAAGTTGCGCTTTAGAATGGAAATGCTGGCGACCCGCATAACCATGTGGGCTACCGTATAAGTAGATTTAGTAACGTTTAATATCCAGCCAATGTAACGCAAAGCATATTTAGTCAAGAATATAAGAATAATCTCTTAACATTAAATGAATTATTGCGCTTATTACTATTATTAACAGGGATATAATTAGAAAAAGAAATTAAGAAGAGTTGGCTGTAAGCATTGGTTAGGTGTTTTAACTTTGCGGGTTAATTTATTATGCGGCACTGGTTCCAGTAGTGATGAGTCAGGTAATTAAGGTGAAATCAGTAGGCTACGGCTCACAAAACTGCGAATCGGCGCGATACGAATTCGCAACGCAGAAAACTGCGACACGAATTGCTGCGATGCAATTTCGTGCGGCAAGGCTTCCACAATTCGGATAACCATTCCTTCGAAAACCGTCAACCGTACTGAACGTATTTTGTAAACTAAGTCCTGACATGGATCGTAAAAAGAAGTGCTCACTTCTTTTATTTCTAAGATACAGGAAAAAGAAACAAAGAACATTTTGGGTTCATCCATTTATTATTATTATGAACGCCGATGCGAACTTGCAAGTTCTTGCGATGCGTCGCGCGAGCTCGCAGATTTCTACGGTGCGACATCACATCGCAGTTTTGTGTATGGGCCCTTACGCGTAGTGAAGTTTTTAAATTTAATTATTGTGTAATTATTTTAAAACAACTAGGTTAATTTGAATCTTATTAAAAGTACCTACTAATGCGAAATTGATCAAAACAAAATACCAACTAAGCATAAATACCTATATCTAAGCAAAATAATCCCGAATATGTGTATCGAAAACATAGCGAGAATGTAAACAAAGGCTATATTACAAGGCATAAGTTGCTTGTTTACTTGAAACTGCGTGTTAATAATAAGCCTTGCGGCCGCCCCGCAGCGCAAACAATATTGTATACCTATCTCTATGCATAATTACTACGTCCCCCGCGTACTGTTTAGACGCCTAATTGCCTAAAACCATATACAGCAAAACAGACCGTACGGTCGGAACAACCCGACATCGAGACAATAAAGAAGCTATTTTCAATTTGGTAGACGAATTCGCAACTTCGTTATTTTGCAGGTTGATAATTTCAGATCTGTGAATGCAATTTGTTCGCTCCAAATGTTGAATGTGGTCTCCGAAGATTTTTTTCAGTAGCTACAGTACAATAGCTCTCCTTTCTGCTCCATTTTAAATTACCACTTTCTACACTAGTACGCCAGGCATACAATCCGATACTTTATAACATACAGTCGGTGGGTGGCTTTGCAACGAAGATTTGTCAGCTGTCGACTGTGTCGCTTTGGTAATGCGAACATTAAATTAAACTGCAGCTGACCTTCGGTTCCTCTTAGTACTAAAACATTCAGCACCATGCTATCTACCTAAAGAGTGTAACAAAATCACCACATACATCCGAAAATAGGGGGTCAGTACGAACGTCTACTTCGGGTTCGGGTATGTATTAGTTTTTACGATAGAGCATAAACAAAAAAAAAGCCAAGTGCGTGTCGGGCCACGCGAAATGTAGGGTTCCGTAGAAAGAGGGTTTTTTTATCTGCTTTACTGAACTAACAACTTCATCGAAGTAATTTTCAATTGATTTTGTACGAAATTTTACTTTTATAAGTTGGTTGCCTATTACTCGTTAACTAGTAAAGCCTACTTAGCCATGATACTTTTCTTTTTAAGTTCAATATATGTGCTACTACCCTGATTTTTTTCATGTTTCTACAATCAACCGTTTAGCCCTGGCTAAAGCCCCATCCTGATGGGGCGCCCTACTCGGACAAAAAGTAGCCCTTTATAGCTTAATATTTCGCAAACGGAACCCTAAATCAAAAAATAGTCTTCCACACCCAATATTTTTCGATGTATATTAGGTGAAAATTGTTACACACTGTACAGGGCCGTTGGATCAATTTAACGTTACTTATTCACACTCAATGCCACGAAACATGTTCTTTAGAGAACCCTCGAGTCGAGGTTACGCAAGTACTCAGTCGCACGAGTCGCAACCAAACTACGCTTTTTATGCGTAAATCCGTTACTTGTTGATTAGGCACGCCTTTTACTATATTTTTCTGAATTGCCTTCGATGCCTGCAAGAGCCTACGTTGATTTTATTTCTAAGAATTTAATTGAAGCTATCTCAATATATTTGAGAAATTTCGATGTAAATATAACTATATATATAACCTACGCGACTGTTTAGTTTTTATTGCTCAATTCAATTTGTAGAAATGGCCTCGATATGGGTGTTTTTCCTTGTTTGGGTCCTAGAACCACATAGATCCTAATTTGACCAGGGCAAGTGATTGTGATGTGAGGAGGATATACTTAATATATCAAAGCCCGACGACAATGAAAACTAAATGAAGTCGCCTCGCCGAAGTAGCGATACAAACGTTTTACTGTGGCCGCTTAACTACCGCCGACATCAACGAGAAACAAGCATTTTTGGGATGAGTTTAGAACGGATCTCGTTTCCGTCAGCATAAGACAAGTACCTTAAAAATGAAATGTGAATCTATCCTATCCGCTCCGAACGTAACATTTTTTTTTTACAAACTCCTATGACATCTCTTACGAACCCGCGCCGCATCGGGCAAATTTGGAATTTGGAAGGCTCACAATGACTATGGTGCGGTCGATCCGTTGGATGCTGGTAGGTTCGAGTTCACGTTCTACAGACTCATACGGAATAAATTCGGCGCGCCTCGAATGTCGCTTTAGGCCGTCCGCTGCGTTGAGCGGGCGGAAACCCGCGGCGTGTTCCGTCGCGGACATTTACAATCCGTCGCGGACGCCTGCGACGGACCTCCGCCTCTCGAAGCGCCGCCACTGTACTGGAGGAGTACAATTTCGATCGTGCGATCGATATAGTAATGGATTATTTGTTGATTTATTGACTAGCCAATGGACGACGTAGGCAAGAGAAATATCGACACACGAGCGTGCCCCGTTATCCGCGGGGCGGGCTCCGACGCCCGCGCCGCCTGCGACGTTCAACCGCTCAACGCAGCGGAGCCTTAAGCCTTGTTTATACAAAGCCATCGCTGGCTGCCAGTATTACTGGCAATAGTTGTAATATTAAAATAATATTTAATAGACCGACATTTTGGCATTTGAAATTTTTACTTCGATATCGGAAACCTCAGCGCCCTCAAAAGTAAAAGAATAAAGTAAGTATCAATTTTAAAGTTCCTCGCATCCCGACAGTTTGTTTCATTCTACCACCGCTCGTCAATTTTGCCACTGGCAACACTAATTACAAATCTTGCTTTTACTTTTACCAGGGGCCATTGTTTCATTGAACTGCAAATCATGATTTACTATTTACAATTCGTTGTACATGGCAAAGTCGATTAGCGAGTAGGAAGACTGTTATGCAATGTACATGAAATGAATTGTAGTTTTATAATCGCCCTGGCGCATGGCGCGACGTACATATTCTATGAAATAGGGCCCTGGCTCTTTTAGTTTGCATCGAATAAAAAACAGACTTTATAATTCATGGTTTGTTATGACAATTCCATGTACATTTCAAAGTCGCTGTACACTTTTAACCCGTTACATTATGACCTTGAAAAGAACAATTAAAAACCATTGTTATGGTGCTTTGAATTCCGCAGATTAAAAGTAAACTGTCCAAATTATTAACATAAAGTCCCGATAAATATTTAGCTTTCCATTTGTTGTATTTTCCAAAATTAATAAATTGTCTTACATTTTTTAGCTATTTGATATTATTATGTGCTGGATGTACATTTATTTGGCGTTATAGTTTGACCTTCGTAGTTCTATATAGTTTGACCCTATAGTTCTTCCTATGTCTTGTATAATGTATGTGTGGCGATAAAATGTTTTTCTTCTTCTGCTTCTCATTGACGTTTGTGGCGACCTACCGTAGGGCTTGGAGCCGGGCGGGGGCGGCGCGGCGGTGGGCGCCTGGTCGCCGGCGCCCCGCGCCGTTAGCGACGGGAACTCGCTGAGGTCGAGGAGCGGCGGCGTCGACGTGTCGCCTCCCTCGCCGAATACGGAGTGGTAACTGCTACTCGCGTTGAACCGCGACACGCTGCCCATTCCCGACTGGAAGTTTCACGACTTATATTAAGACCTCTCCGTTCAGGGGCAGGGATGGGAGAGGACGCAGTTTTGGCCTCACAGAAGGGACGTGGGGCGCACAGTAGGCCGAAAATCACGTTTCATAGACATTCAAACTGACATGTCATAAGTGACGCTTTTTTTGCTTGGATGTGATGGAGAATACTTGCTATATGCCTTACATAATGAACTTTTAGGTTTATAATCGTAAACAATGCGCTCAGATTTTTTTTTCGAAAAAATTTGTATGGAGTCGGCATAAAAAATTATGATATCTCCGTAATCGCACAATTGCGCCTAATATCCTCTGAGGTTATTAATATATACATTATTTAGGATTTTTTGGCATACTTGATGTTGCGGTCAACCATGCGTTTTTTTTTTCTTCGATTTTTAAAAATTTACCAATTTTTTTTGTTTATTTTTTCATTTTTACCTAATATTAAGCTTAACATAGGCGTATATAGACTAGGCATTAATGCAAAATAATTATGTACAATAGTAGAAAGCGAAAATAGCTTACTCATTAGCTGATATCTGACAATTGTCTAATGATCCTCTAAATCTTCAATAAAATTAGGGAAATTATAGTTTGTAAATGATGTTTTAAATAACTGCCGACTTGTTGAATACCTTTATCTATAGAATAATTAGTTTCTCATAAGTTAGTACATTAGAGGGTAGTTAGTAAATTACTTGTTCGGGCACATACACTAAAATCGATCGCAATAAATAGGAATACACTTGAAGAAAATAATTTAGTATACTTCAATCATTGAAAGTAAAAACATTATGGCAAGCATCGTAACTAATTTGGATTTGTTCGTTATTTTGAGAAAAGCACACAAACTCAGTGACTATAATTTTTTGTTCGAAACAGTGCTATCTCATTTAAACAACAGTGTATCTGAAGAAGATTGTGTGACTTTAAAATAATTTTGCCGGAGATTCACTAGGGCTGCACAGAAACGATATGAATCAACACATCGGAAATATGAGATATTCCGAACTCACTACGAAAGTTGGCTTGAAACTGATGTTGATTGGCCGAGTTGCTTGAAAGAAAATATGCAATCGATTATTCAGCATGAAGGAAGTCCTATAGTGCCCCTTTTGGAGTCATCATCAAGCGCTACTGGTTCATCTAGTGAGCCATCTACATCATCAACTGGAACAATGACGAAAAGAAAAATCGCCAATCGTAAACCTTTTGAAGACTTGGGAACGAAACAGAAAAAGAGGCGAAGTGGAGACCTGACTGACAAAGATTCCAGTGAGCTCGTATTTGCTACGATTTCAAAGTTAAAAGATGAAGGCCAGAACAACATGGGTTCTGTGATTGAATACATGGTACAACATCCAGAATCAATCAAAAATCTACATGATTTAACTCCCATACCAACCACTAAAGAAACGTTTTCACCTCAAAAAGCATTTGGTTTACTAATATCTCTGAAATTATCAAAGTGGCAATACATAACTCTGCGAGAATCAGCAATTCGAGAAGGCCTTAAACACTTGTACCCTTCGTATTACTGCGTGCAAAAAGAGAAGAGTGTGTGCTTTCCACCTGAACCAAAAAATGCAATTACGGTGACAGATTCCTCAGCGAAAATTTCACTGCAAGTTTTGCTAGATCTGACAGCAAAAAGAATAATTCAATCGTTGCCAGAAAGTATGCAAAATAAAGAACTGGTTTTAATATCAAAATACGGTTTTGACGGAGCATCCAGCCAAAGCAGATACAAACAGAAAATGGATTCTACAGAAGATGACTCAAGTATCTTCATGACTTCGTTGTCACCACTGAAGATGACTTGTGAAGATGTTACAGTTTGGGAGAACCCAAAGTCATGCTCCGCAGCGTATTGTCGTCCAGTGCAGTTCATCTTTGTTAAAGAAAGTGAAACAGTGGTGAAGAAAGAAAATGAAAGAGTCAAAGCTGAGATATCAGCTCTCCAACCATCTGATTGTGATAGCAATATGGTGAGTCATAAGCTAATGCTCACCATGGTTGATGCCAAAATAAAAACTTACCTCTCTCCTTACGTAAGATCGAATGCAGCTTGCTATATTTGTTTGGCGAAACCTTCGGAGATGAACAAGTTAGAAGAAGTTAGAAAGAAATGTACAGAAGATGACTTGATGGATCTCGGACTTTCATCACTACATGCGCGCATTAACATTATGGAATGTCTTTTGCATATCGCATATAAATTAGATATTAAGAAGTGGTCTGCTAGAACAGAAAGTGAGAAAGCTGCAGTGGATGCAAGAAAAAAATCAATCCAAGCCAAGTTCAAAACGGAACTCAACCTATTGATTGATGTCGTAAAACAAGGCTATGGCACAACTAATGACGGCAACACTGCACGACGATTCTTTGAATTTCCTGAAAAGACTGCAAGTATCACTGGACTAGATGAAGATCTGATCCGAAGATTTAATGTGATTTTGCAAGCCATAACTTCAGGTCAATCCATCAATGTTTCAAAATTTAAAGAATATGCCTACACAACTGCTGAAAAGTATGTAGAATTATACAACTGGTACTACATGTCATCAACAGTGCACACGATACTGCTTCATGGAGCTGAAATTATTGCTGCTAACGCAATAGTACCGATTGGGAGTTTATCAGAAGAAGCTTCAGAAGCGCGAAATAAGGATTTCAGAAGATTCAGGGAACATCACTCACGTAAGAAGAGCAGACTGAGTTCAAACGAAGATATATTTAATTTCCTTATTATCTCTTCCGATCCGTTTATTTCAGCAATACGACCAACGATGGATGCAAAAAAAAGAAAACTTTGTTTGCGGAAACATTGGATCTGCTGAACATTGAAACGCCTGAATTCGAGTTTAGGGATATTGCTGATATAAACTCTGACTCGGAGTTTGACTCTGAAGATAGTGATTCAGATTAGGCAATATTTTAAAGTAATATATTTATTGTTTTATTTATATTTTTATCATATAATTTTATTGTAATAATTTTTAAATCAATTTTTTTAGCATTTTTAGAGAGTCGAAACACAATTATTTTGTTAGTTCATCATCAGTACACTTAGTTGTTAATTAAACTTAGTTTGATATGTGTAAATGTTCCTATGATGTAAATATATAATATGTTGAAAAAATCAAGATATTAAGCTTTTTTAATGTATTTTACCTTCTAATATAGCACACAATTAATTTTCATGAATGCCCAGTCTATATGCATTCATGTAAAACTTAATATTTGTAAAAATGGAAAAAAACTTTAGTGAAATTTTTAAAATCGAAGAAAAAAAAAACGCATGGTTGACCGCAACATCAAGTATGCCAAAAAATCCTAAATAATGTATATATTAATAACCTCAGAGGATATTAGGCGCAATTGTGCGATTACGGAGATATCATAATTTTTTATGCCGACTCCATACAAATTTTTTCGAAAAAAAATCTGAGCGCATTGTTTACGATTATAAACCTAAAAGTTCATTATGTAAGGCATATAGCAAGTATTCTCCATCACATCCAAGCAAAAAAAGCGTCACTTATGACATGTCAGTTTGAATGTCTATGAAACGTGATTTTCGGCCTACTGTGGGGCGAGGACGCGTTGTATAGCGTTTGTGCCTTCGCCCCGTCTCTTCTGTGTGGGCTTCGTCCCGTCCCTTCGGTACTTTTTTATGATAGTGAATTGAAAAGACGACGCGTCCTTTCCACACCCTCGCCCCACGTCCCTTCTGTGTGGCCAGGTCCTTAGCGGCATCACTTGTGCTATAAATCAACATGTAGCCAGACTTGAAATGGTTGTTGTGGACAGGTGGAAGTATCATCCAATAGTGACAGGAGAAGACCAAGATCGACGAAGCTATCTAGCTTTAATTAAAGAACACTTAAAGAACACCCGAACGGCCAAAAGATAGTTTCATAGAAACAACAGTGATTTAAAATCTGCGACTTTATAGAGTGATATTGAAGTGCCAATTTATTTTAAGGTCTCCTTTTCGTGTAAGTAGCCACAACGGCCATTGGTTTCCAGGATAAATTATGAAGTAAAGTAATTCATTAACTGAAGGCAACATCTTGAAGGAACGGCTTGCGTGTCTTGAAATCGTCATGTCGTAGTTTTCACTCGTGATGATTATGTTCGTCCACTCTCTCTCTAAGAAAAGGCCTGTGTTCCTGCAGTAGAACTATATATAGAAGCAGAGATTATAGTACTACGAGCACACTAAATAATAGGGGTTAAAGTATGAAATTGCCGTTTTATTGCAATAGGTTCTTTGAATTGACATAGAATCTTCATGGTTTGAGGTTTTCGAATGAAACTTTTTTCAAATGGTTTCTATGATGTTCTTTTTTTAAAAAATGTGAAACATTTGAATATCGACTTTCAATTGTTTTTGTTATTCAATTTAGACAAGAAAGATGGATACTGCGAAAATTCGAGTGAAATTCGAGGGAAATTTCGACTTAAAGAACGAGCCACGAGGAAGACCGCCCACACAGGTGAATAACGATGAATTAAGAGAGATAGTGGAAGCCGACCCTAGTCAAACTACCCAGGAATTAGCGGCATGGTTTAACGTTACCTTACCCACAATATTGACTCACTTGCGTCAAATCAATAAAATAAAAAAATACGAAAAATGAGTGCCTCATAATCACTCGAATTTTCGCAGTATTCTGTCTTTCTTGTCTAAATTGAATAACAAAAACAATTGAAAGTCGATATTCAAATGTTTCACATTTTTTAAAAAAAAGAACATCATAGAAACCATTTAAAAAAGGTTCATTCGAAAACCTCAAACCATGAAGATTCTATGTCAATTCAAAGAACCTATTGCAATAAAACGGCAATTTCATACTTTAACCCCTAATATTATTTCTTAGTAACTAGGTATCACAGACTAATAGCTCTTTTTTGCGTTTGCCAGTTTGTTTTATTATTTTATTATCAGTAATGTTTTATTGGTGTATGATGGCAAGTAGGACAAACCTATAGCCTATAACTGTGTTTGCATGACCTGATGAAAATTATGCCTTGTTTTTCAGCCAATCATTTGAGATGAATGTATGAAGCAATGAACTGTATACTATTGACCTGTATGAATAATAGGAGACAAAAGTAGGTAGCAACACAGGTAGACACGTTTGATGCATGACCAGATATTTTTATCTGTTCAGTAGGAACATTATGCAATCTGAGCCAATGAAGATATCAATTTCATCCACACAATGATATTTCTCTAATAAACAGACAAGATAAGCCTTGTATTCTGTAACAAACAGATTACAGCGAGTACAAAACGTTAAGAGGAAAATATGCGAAAGTCTAGCATTATTGCCATGGTGCAGCTATAATCAGGCAAGGCCTAATCAACAACTTGTCGAGGCAGTTTATTATGAGGTCTCTTTTTCCCATGAAGTAGGCAAAGGAAAACATTTCCATACTACAATAGAAATCATTCTATAGAGAATTTACAAACAATAGTTTGAGAAAAAAAACCTCTCCAAACTAGGTGATTATGATTAATTTTAACCACTTACAAGGAAATACTATAATTTTATTATGCTTGCAAGCACAAAGGCATTTTATGCTAAAACATAGATTCAAATGCAAGTAATTGGTAAATTGTTAGTGCTTATAAGTTAGAAGAGGCTTGTTTCATCTTTTTAAATATTTTACCTTTGGCTTCCGAAATGAGAATCTGACCTGACTAAGTAAATACTTAAGTATTAGTCTATCTCTTCAGATTGCTCACAAAAGAACAAGGACCAATAATATTCAGTATTTAGTTAGTGAAATTCTCAATGTGTATGGGCAGACATACTTTCTCTCTTTCTCTGAGAGAAGGGCTGTGCCCTACAGCAAAGTGTGTACTGCTTGCTTTGATAATTATGAACTAATAATACTTGTTTAAAAAAATAAATATTGCATCCAACTGGGTACATGTCTCCTCGAGGCTGGGGACGAATACTTCTTTCAAGCCCCTCATGGTTCATAGGGAGCTTAAAATGCAGGCACGTAGAAGAGATAGACCTTTAACGGCCAGATTGATGAATAGTAAAGCAGAATTTCTCACCATAGCCGAGCTGGCTTGCGAGAGAGGCGTGGCAATGCTGGGCACTCTCCGATCGGCGAAGGCGCGCTGCCCGAAGAGTGTGGTCCGCGAGGCCATGGAGGGCGGAGCGCCGCCCGGCATCGCGGTGGGCCCGCGGCCTGGCGATAGCGCGCCCCCGAACGTCGGCGTCACATGGCCAGACACTCCGCCCACCAAACCGGAGCCCACTCGCCCACCGACGCCGCCGCCCGCGAGGCTTCTAGGCGCTTGTTGAAAGTTCAAGTTTGCCATAACCTGAAAGGTTCAGTCAGAGCGTAAGAAAGTGTCAAAGCTATGGGAAAATTTATTTCTGGGCAGCTTTATCGTCGAATTAATTATAGCACATCAATATTTTGATAAGACTCAGTACAACTGCTTAATGAGACTATAGATAAGTGTGTTTATTATTTTTTAATAAAAACACAACACATCACTTTCAAACAAAGTGTATGAAAATGTACTCTAAGCTCTACTTAATTCATCCCAAAATACCTAATGCTAATGTATCCTAGGAATTTATAAATATTGATGGAACATCATAAAATTATGAACAGTAAATGGACTACTATGCCTCTACTTATGTCAAAACTATTGATTATAAACTATTTTGATTCCTGTACATACTAACATTTCATACAGCCAACTAATACTTGCACAATTTTGCTTCTAACTTTACAATTTGAAATTGATCTTGAAATTGAGCTGGACATTGATATCTTTGGAAGTATCTGAACAATCATTTATTCTGGTGATCCAAACCTGAATAACATATTGTTTGATTACATAAAATTTCATTTTGTGACATGAAAATATATTGATAGTTAACAAGGTTTTGAGATCAATGTCCTGTAGGTCGTCAAGCCTCAGCCCCCAACTTGTCATACCCAACTGATTACACTGGGGAACAGAGGTTTTGTTTTATGAAGTGTCATAGCTGATCCTAAGCGATTTTGCCGAGCTGCTTACGAATCTAGTCCGTTTTTCGATAGCAGCTGTACTTTATGAGACATCAATGGTATAAGATTCTAACAAAAATATTTTCATTTCAAAACTAAAATCTTTTATAACACGAAAATATAATTATTTCGTGTTTCGCAAGGCACGTTAAGCTGTTGGTGCCGGCTGCCGTCGATAGATGGTAGTCGTTAAGCCAAGTCAGAGGCCTTAGGGCGGCTTGACAACTTCTGACAGTAGACGAGCCACTAGTCTACAAGCCTCCACCAAACCGGACTTGGCCCCCGTGGTGGAGTATGGCCTATACCTTCCTCAGGGAAGAGACCCGTGCCCCTCGGTGGGGACATAATGGGTTGATGATGATAATTATTTCGTAAGATTATCTTTTAAAGGGCCGATTCTAAATTACTACTCTGTGGGCCGATTTCACTGTAGTGCTCTCTCCTTGACTTTCTCAGAAAAGAGCGTGACAAAATGTTACTTAAGTATTTACTTAGTGTAATTCGCAATTCAGAAACCGGCCCTGTGTGTTCCAGCAGTAATCAGCCAGCATATTAGCACTTCATCGACCTTGGTATAGCTCTTCCATTATGCGAATGTCTTGATGGAAGTGTTCTCCATGCTCTTCACTTACATCACCCTTTTCTGGAAAACAGTCTAAATAACCAAAGTGAAAATGCACCTTAATGCTCATATGAAACCAAGTCGCTGGAAGAGCAGCATTAGCTGGTCAGTGTTTAAGTACCCATTAAGATAACGTTTTATAGGTACCCTAAAAATTTTATAAACACCCAAAACAGCTGAGGTTCTGAGAACCTGATTTTTCAACATATGTTTTGCAGCTGATAAAGGTTGGGTCATTTATTAATTGTGTGAACTAAAGACCATTGAAAATTCCTGCCTTAAAATTTTCTGTAGTCAACTTCGGAATAGTAATCAATATACTTAAAACGCTGGATGCAGGCACAAGACCAGCAAGCTGCAGAAAACCATGAGGAAGGCCTATGTCCTGCAGTGGGCGTCAAATGGCTGATGATGATGATACTTAAAACATCTTGTTTGGAGTTAGGTTAGAGGTAGTGGGATTGGGATGACTGATTAAATTTAGCACTAGAAGTCAGAATGGGTCTAAGTACTGACTCCAGGATAGACCCACTTAGAACAATTTTTGTGGTTTATTCCGGTAATGTTTACAACAAAAAAATAAAAATCATCAAGGCGAATAGAGGGCTCATGCCAAATCTTACGACTTTTGTATCTTAAAGTAGGGTATTTTCTTATTTGCCCATAAGAATTATGACGAAACACAGCTTCCATTAGTATCTAGGCCTTCCTGGTAACTTCTAATGACTAATATACTCGCCACAAATGGTACAAAAACCATTGTGGTCGTTTGCACAAGTTTTTCCTGACATTGATTTCCTGATGAACTTTGGAAAATTTCTTGATTACTTGTCGGATTGGAAAAAAGTGTGAAATGTGTAGTGAATTAGGGGGGGGGGGGGGTAACTGTATCTCAAAAAGTAGAGCTGCTGTGTAAAAATGAGGGAAGATCTGATATCAGCAACATCAACATGAAATTATTAAAAAACCATTCTAAAAATTGATAAAACAAAAAAAAAAAGGTAAAATCTGTATACCAGTGTTATTTTTCTGGTTGCAGTAAAACAACAACCATATTATGAGTGGGGTCACAGCAAAACCAATAAAATAACAAAATCAGTCAGATAAAACAAAATAGTGACATGTGTATAAATCTTGTTTTTATTTATTATTCTCCCTCTCCCCTAAATTCTAAAATTACCCCTGAATATTACGGCCCAAGGAGTTGAATCGAACAGTGGAACCATCATAGAATCAAAAAATTAAAATGGTCCAGATAGTGGTGGTAAAACCGATTGGATGCTTTATATCAATGGAATGAATAGAAAGTTCATCTCTTTCATGGCTTGGCTTGTCACAGCTGTATGACACAAAAAGATAAACACAACCTACTCAGGTCTGGCTGTCCGCGTAATGTAAAGAAGTAGCAACAACAGTAAAAACTAAAAAGAATAATAGCACTGCATTTTGTAATGGGTATTCGTCCTGTCAAACAATGGCGACCCTGGATGTGGATGTATCTTCCTTGAGGAAGAATATTTACCTATTCTGTGAGCGTCAGTCCTTAGTCCACTATTTCAAGAATTTTATGGATGTCTCATAATCACGCATTCAATGCAGAAATAAAATAAATCGCACCAATGAAATAAACAAAAGTTTGTTGACTGTTCACTAAACAAGGCGATTTACAGGCATTCAGAAATTTTCGCACGACCTAAAAATACTCGTAATATAGTCTTCGCATTGAACACTGCTATAAAACACTCAAAACTTTATACATATTTGAGTCACAAGTATTTATTTTTGCAATTTCACTCGGTTTTGTCGAACGCCACATTACCCTAAACAACTATGGCGGCCATATTGATACAAAGCGGATATTTGGAACTAAATTATTGAACTAATATACAATGACACGACGATTCCCGGGATTCAAAAATCTTATGATACTTGTTAATTTTAATAAAATTTTTTGATACATATTTTTATTACTTTTAATAATTTGCCATTGGCTTCACATAAAAAGGTATAACAGACTACAAGCGTGCTACAACAAGCTATGACAGTGTTACCATATTCGAAAACTTTTATCCAAATTTAATATTCAAAACGGAATCATGTCACAATCAAGTGCACTAAGCCCACGTAAGCCACGTACGCAACATAGTAGCTTTCCCTCGGCCCCCCCCAAATAAAATCTTGGCTACGACGATGCACCCGAACCACTTCGAGCTAAAAATATTTACCTACTCTGTAAATATTCTTAATACTTAAAATATGGACCTACACCTACAGGCTACAAATTATTTACCATGTCTCGCTGATTACCTAAAACCAACAATTAATTAAATATGACTTTAAGTTGTGGAAATATTCAGGTCCAACTAACGCTATTTTTACATTTAATGAGGTTTTATTGAGTATGAAAAAATCAAACCGAATCAAAGCACAAGTCTTAATTTGATTTGATTGGACATGCATGTCTGCTTCGTGGAAAATGCCCAGAGCAAGTCTTAGGCCGGCTTGCACCACTTCCTAATGTCACTCACGTCGCCATTTAAATCGACTTTTGCATGAGGATTTTAGTTAAATGCTACATTTAAGAAATCGGTACCACTCGGCCTTAGATTTTAAAGTGAATTAATTCAACTTACATGGGGAATTTGAAGTTGGTTTGGATTTTGTTTGGAAGGATGCCCTTTCTCACCTTGCTTTTTCATTTTAACTTATTTATTTTGACCTATAGTCCGGTGTTTAGGAAGTATGATTTTAAAACTACCCTCAACTCTGTAAAATTATATACCTTACCTACGTGTACTCCACTTCGAACATATAAAATATAGTATAATTTCAACAGGTTGTGGTACATAGCTAAAATGAGAAAAAAATATAAAAAGTTTTCGATTATTTGACAAAAATCAATGACTCCAAATTATTACGCTTTTCAATCTAAGTGATGTCATAATGACGTAACTTCCTTCTCTTTTATGTATAAGGGTGAAGAAGATGACAATCGTGATGACGTCGATGACGGTGGAAGGAGCGTCAATTTCAACATAACATAACGTAAGAACAAAACGCAGTCTATGCCATAGATAAGTATGTATTGGTCTATGATTCGCTATGTGAGCGAGACGTGGTGCTTTTTTTATGGCAACACTAAAAATCATATGATCGTTCAATGAAGAAGTGCGACTGATAGGCGTCGACTTACTTCCTAAGCCAGTTTTAAATTTTCTGGCTGAATATCGGTTGTTTTACGTGTAACCAGTGTTCAATATCAACCAGCAGCCATGGCGCTTAGCGATGCAGATGTTCAGAAACAGGTACGTATTAGAAAACCGCCGATACTAGTATCACGTTTTGTCCATTGACATGAAATTTCCAAATGATTGATCCACGGACAATTCCTGTTCTCGTGTATTACCGCCCTACGCATTGTGAGTATGGATGTTAGGGTCCAATATATAATACCAGGTTTTAGCAGAGAAACCTTCGTTACATGTTCCCAGATCAAGCATATGATGGCCTTCATCGAACAAGAGGCTAATGAAAAAGCCGAAGAAATCGATGCTAAAGCTGAGGAGGAGTTCAATATCGAGAAGGGCCGTCTGGTGCAGCAGCAGCGCCTCAAGATCATGGAGTACTATGAAAAGAAGGAGAAGCAGGTTGAACTCCAAAAGAAGATGTAGGTTCCCACTGCATTTCTTTACTTCTTCTCCTTTCTACATACATGTTTACTTCTCCCCAATTTGATCCACCAACCTTTTCTCTCAGTGGTCATTACATAGATGCCAAAAAGTATGTGTGTTACTGACTGGGTACTATAATGTATGCTGACCCCAGTAACCTAAAAAGATTAATCTCCTCACTAAAATTTAAAATCGTAACAATTTTAACATGTCAAGGTGCATGTTTCAAGAGAAGACAAAAGTTAGATCTTTAGGTAACAAATCATGTGACTCAGTTGAAAGAAGAAAGTACACTTGTAAAAATTCAATCATATTAATCGTGCTATATAAAACTTTTTTCTTTGATTAAATGAAATGGAAATAATATTAAATCAGTCAACATTATTTGTACAAAAGTTGCTATAAACACAATGATTTTTTTTTGTGCTTATGATATTTCGGAAAAGTTGTATTATTATGTACTTGAACTGCCCCTATATTACGCTCACCAAATCCTGAGCGATTCTAATCGTCTAACTGTCAAATTAGTATGGAAATTGATGAACATAAAAAGAACTAGAAGCAAGGTCTCACTGTACAAATTAAGAAAAAATATGTGAAGATTTTTAACTTCTAGTTATGTAGCACATTTTTCATGATTACAAACCTAACTTTGCAGTTGGGTGTACAGAAGAAGATCCTCTTTCTTCTACCTCCTGCGGTTGACCGGTAGAAAATGTAGAATATGTATGCTTTTTTTATGTAAGTGCAATAAAAGCGTTGATGTCACAGTGGTACCCTGTCGCATTCAAAGCTGCCGCTTGGTGTTTAACATTAAATATTGATGTCGACTGAAAAACTAAGTTTATAATAGTTTGTGCAGAACCTTAAGGAAGCAAGTCCGACTCTCACTTATATCAACATTCTTCAGGACAACTACAGAAATTATTTCATAATCAGAAAGTTTAATAAAGTAGTTATTTCCAACTAGTATCCACCAGTGCTTGCAAGACATTCGGATGTTAGTCAATGTACAATAAGTTGTCCACTATTGGACATAATTATGCCTCTCTATGAGTCCTCCGTCGTGGACAAACAAATGCTGAAGAAGAAGAGTAAGTTGAGCCCTCAACTGGCTTACTACTTTCAAGTTCTCCCATACCTACATCATATTATATTCATATAAGATGGTTATTTCTTGCCAGTGTGAGTGATAATCTCGGGTTCTCTCCTAACAGTCAATCTTCGAACATGCTGAATCAAGCCCGTCTGCAAGTGCTCAAAGTGCGTGAGGACCACGTGCGCAATGTACTGGACGAGGCACGCAAGCGCCTGGCTAATGTCCCCAATGAAAAAGGTCTTTACACTGAGCTCCTACGACAGCTCATTGTGCAGGCTCTCTTCCAGGTTAGTTATATTAAAGCATCTTACAGAATATTACAGAACTACAATAGACAGCACATGTATTGATCTATTTGGCATGTAATAGGGGTTAAAGTATGAAATTGCCGTTTTATTGCAATAGGTTCTTTGAATTGACATAGAATCTTCATGGTTTGAGGTTTTCGAATGAAACTTTTTTCAAATGGTTTCTATGGTGTTCTTTTTTTAAAAAATGTGAAACATTTGAATATCGACTTTCAATTGTTTTTGTTATTCAATTTAGACAAGAAAGATGGATACTGCGAAAATTCGAGTGATTTTTGAATACGAGTTCCGACGCGGAACTAACGCGGCAGAAACAGCCCGCAATATCAATGCTGCGTTTGGAGAGGGGTCTACTAATGAACGCACCGTGCGATTTTGGTTTAAACGCTTTCGTGATGGAAATTTCGACTTAAAGAACGAGCCACGAGGAAGACCGCCCACACAGGTGAATAACGATGAATTAAGAGAGATAGTGGAAGCCGACCCTAGTCAAACTACCCAGGAATTAGCGGCATGGTTTAACGTTACCTTACCCACAATATTGACTCACTTGCGTCAAATCAATAAAATAAAAAAATACGAAACATGGGTGCCTCATAATCACTCGAATTTTCGCAGTATCCATCTTTCTTGTCTAAATTGAATAACAAAAACAATTGAAAGTCGATATTCAAATGTTTCACATTTTTTTAAAAAAGAACATCATAGAAACCATTTCAAAAAAGTTTCATTCGAAAACCTCAAACCATGAAGATTCTATGTCAATTCAAAGAACCTATTGCAATAAAACGGCAATTTCATACTTTAACCCCTAATATTAATTAAACTAGAGCAGCATTAGATTTTGGTATAGTCATTTGCTTTATATGCTGCCATTCTATCCATTGGTTCACTTATGATAGCATTAAAATGAAATATTTTATGCGGTGACTGCCAATTCGTAGTCTATACTCGAAAACTGATCGTAACACCATTACTACCATTAAATAAAAAAATTAAATGCCTATTACTATTAATAGGCATATGAATAGAAGACATAAACCATAAATTGTTCAATTTCTAGTTGGTGGAGCCAAGTGTGACCCTCAAAGTCCGCCAGACTGATAAGGAGCTCATCGAGTCTATCCTGCCGACTGCTCAGAATGACTACAAGAGCAAGATCCAGAAGGACATCCACCTTAACGTTGAGAAGGAATCATTCTTGCCGCAGGACACCTGTGGTGGAGTTGAGCTGCACGCGGCCAGGGGACGCATTAAGGTACACGCACCATACACTGACAGGCAGAATAGAGACTGAACAGAGCCTGCCCACCACAAAAACCCATCAACTCAATTAAGGCACTGATTGAAGAAATCACAGGCTTAACTGACCAATAGCCAGAATCCTACTATGTCATGGCACCTTGAGCAAAAGAAAACCATTAGCTTATATGTGTGATTGCCAATTTGCCCAGTGGGAGATTTATAGACAAGTTATCTTTCTTCAGACGAGTTCAAGTTTAGCCCATGGCACTTTTTCTGGGTTTTCATATACTAAAAGTCTGTTAATTTATTGTTACCTGTTGTCCGTTGTTATTTGTATGCATTTTTTGCCAACTGACATGTTAACAGTAGATTCAAGTCAACTAACAACATTATTTTTACTTGATTTTCTATGTCGCGTTTTTCTTTATCAGTGACTCGTAGGAATATTCTGTGATAGACATTGTATTTAATGTCTGCTTTGAAGAGAAGATTATGTTAGAATGGTATGTTCATTTCGTTTTTTTATTGCATGCTTCCAGAAATACATCATCTGTGAAAATTTCAACTGTCTAACCATGTATTTCTGTTACGACATGAAATCAGCACTGTAAAGGGTATATAGATGGTCGCTAGATTTGTTGTATGGGAGCCCCCCTTAAATATCTATTTTATTCTGTTATAGAATCTGTTATAGACCAATATATTTTCGTACATTTGATATTATCTGTCATCTACCAAGTTGGCCTTCTCAAAATACTGCAAGTCTATATTGTAAGTGGGACCGATGGGTTTTTTTAGTTGATTTTTAGTTAGTTTAGGTTTTAGTCATAAGATTTCAGGCATCCGCTGAAAATCAGCGCCGTATCTCTCTCTGCTACGGCATTAAGCTGAGCGGAAACCTTTTTGGTACTGCTATATTAATTTTAAGCTATATTAATTTCCACTGTACCTAAAAACTGTATGAGTACCAAATAAAGATTTTCTATTCTATTCTATTCTATTCAGCAACAGAAATACATCATCTATGAAAATTTCAACTGTCGAACTATCATGGTTCATGAGATACAGCCTGGTGACAGACGGACGGACAGCGGAGTCTTAGTAATAGGGTCCCTTACCCTTTGGGTACGGAACCCTAAAAATAGGGATGCCAGATGAAAGAGCAGCCTTATAACTTCTTTTCTACGACACTTACAGTCCTATAGACTACAATATGGTCCTATTGGCTCGGTGTTTACAGATCGTGAACACCCTGGAGTCACGTATGGAGCTGATCGCCCTGCAACTGCTGCCGGAGATCCGTACCGCCCTCTTCGGACGCAACCCCAACCGCAAGTTCACAGACTAGGCTTGCACTCTTCATTCAATTTGAAATTTCGTAATTATTAGTACTAAATAACATTGTTATAAGTGTTTTTCCTTTGCCTAATTAATTATATTTTAATGAAAGATAATAATGCGTACAACTTATAGAATTATTATATGAATGGTCCAGCTAAGTCGCCAGAAAATTGTATTGAGAAAAAAAATGTGTTTGTGTGAACATGCTTGTTTCTGATTCCTGGCATCAGTCCGTTAGGTACTTGAATTTTTATTCTCTAATTGTACGTCAGTTTCGCCTTAACGACCGATGTGAAATCCGCATCAAAGTATTATATTATTGCAATTCATTCTTGTAACACTAAAATATTGTAATGCGTATCTTAGAGGAAGTAGTTTTTAGGTAAAGTATGTTATCCCGACGCTTCAAGCGTGAAATATTTGCATCAGTAGTTCGCAGCACTTGTTAAAGGGCTGCGAGCAAATGCATGCAGATGTTTTTTCGTAAAGCATTTCATTGTTCAGTGTGCTTCGGGTGGTTACCTATATATTATTACATAGATGTTACAACATAGTCGGCACTGTTGACGAGTGTAGTGACATAACTGCACCCTTAAATCATGACGTCGATGCGGCAAAAGTCACTAGCAGCTTCATTCACAACAGTAGCTCGGAGTTTAAGAATAATTAGTATATTATACGTGGAAGTGTTCATGTTGAGTACCTAATCTTCCGTCGTCTAGTTGTCTATGAATGTTTGGACTTGTCTATACTTCTGTAAAATCCTAGACTTCCCGGGAATCGTGAAGGCTGTAAGATCGGCGTGCGACGGCAGCATCTCGCGCTATGTCCACTGAAATCGAAGTAAAGATTTCACTGTACGAAGGGTGACGTCATGCGCGAATCTTGCAGCTCACACATCCCCACTACCTGTCCTGGCAAATACAACATTTTGGCTTGCTTTATTTAAGGGAAAATAGCAACATAGCTCCATTAACGTGTAAGGTAAAATGTAATCCCCATTATGGCACTGTTAAAATTCTTATGTAAATATATAGATGTGTTAAAATGGTGTTTCATTTCTTTCGTAAATTATATCGGTTTTCAAAATAATGTCTCAAAACATGTTCCATACCGTTTATTAAATTGAACAATATTTACAAACAATATAAAACATATATTTCTTGTGAAGTCAACAGCACATCGGCCTTTACATGCGTGCACTTCAATCGGGCTACTGTTCAACAAAAAAGTTTGTAGAATCTCATTTTAAGTATCCCCTATATTAAAAACTAGCTGTGCCTGCGATTTCATTCGCGTTGGATTAGAATTATTTAGAATATGAAGTGCCCTTCCTTACCCCTTAACCATTCGTCTGCCGCGACACAGATCTGTGTCCAACTTAGTATGGGCCACCTATATGTTCCATTCCGCGAGGGCAGTTCAGGAGTTAATCAAGGTGGTATATCTCCGTCCTAAATTTCGTCCCTTGGGACCTTTTCGTGGTTGTATCTACCTATTACATTTACTATTCTACCTCACCGAGCCGTCACCCGTCGGCGCAGCTTGCGATCGCTCAGACCCATTCCAGGTGGAATAGAATACTCAATGTAATATAATAATTTATCATTTAAATCTGTTTGCGAAATATTGAAAAACGCAGCATAGGAGTTGGAGCATCAGTTCACTGGACCGACGTTATAAGGCAAATTGCTGGTAGCGGCTGGTTGTGGATAGCCGAAAAAAGGAAGATGTGACGTGCTTTGGGGCGGCTTATGCCCAACATGAATAGTCGGGCTAGAACGATATTTTAGATTAGATTGAGCCACCCAAACATAGTTATGTACAGTGTACGAAACCTTAGAAATGCACTTTATACTCTAAGTACGAAACAGTCCCACACGTACTACTAATAATACACGTAATAAATGTTTGTCTAATATCTCTCTCTTTCTCACACACACACACACACACACACCCTCTCTCTCACACACCCCCCCCCCCCCACATCTTGCACACGCAGTTTTGTTTGTTTCCCGTAAAGAGTACGCAAAGGCACAGTACAAATAAAGATAGTAGGTACTTAATCTTCGGGCCCGCGCCAAGCATAATAGCACAGTTGGCAAAGGTCTTCAAAAGTATCGCCCATAGAGGTAGGTACTGCCCAGTAAATTGCTGGGCAAAATTTAAGGGGACAAAAAAGTTATCTTTTTGGTCTAAAAAGTAACCTTACCAATAAAAATAAAAGGCTATAGCTTTATAAGTATACACAATGCTTCTAATAACTCACAGAAAAAGTTAGGTGGGTTTTTCCGATATAAGTTTTATTTTAGTACACTCTTTCTATATTTGCTTGCTGACTTTTCTATACACCTGAAAATAAGGACATAAAATGTTATTTGGTGAGTACCTACATTTGTGCGATAGAGAAAGACGTATTTTTGGGAGTTGTGCTCACTACAATGTGCTACAATGTATGAACGAAACGAAAACGATGCTGAATTTACAACATTGCAAAGTAAAAGAGCGTTGCATCTGGAGCGTTCATTTACATTTTTTTAAGTAGAAAAGTAAAAAGGAATCCTAAAAATTGCAAAAAATCACCTAAAGCAAGCTTTTGAGTCGTGACGGAACCTGACACTTTGTCTGTGGCCTTAGCCCGGAAAAAATATCTAGGCACCTCGAAATATGGCGATTCTCATGGTGGGTGGCAGACTCAGAACACGTGTTCTGAGGTGGCAGATGTAGATATTTCCGACGGGCGTACACTGTCTTAATTGTTTCCTTAATTGCGGCCAAACCACTGTTCAATGGTTTGGCCGCAATTAAGGAGACAATTCAAAGTTAAAACAATGACCTCACAGCTTATGATAATTTTCTTGCCCCCCAGAGACTTAAGCGTGATGTTATGTAGCCTATCTGTTACACGGGAATTTAAGCTATAATCGTGGTGAGTTGTACTTAAGGGGCTACAGTGTGCTGGAACTGGCTGGAAGACGCTTTTGAATCGCTTGTGACATCCTCTAGGAAGATGGCAGACCTTTGAAATTAATATATGATATAATTTAACTCCTCGATTCCCTATGGCATGTATGACAACTGTCATAACCTTACGCCTTCTATGAGTAAATATATTCCGTAAGAATGCCCTAAGAATTTATGTGCCATTTTAAATGCGCAGTGGATTACGTTTAAGCTTATACAGTCTTACGGGCAATATCAAAATATTGTATGTTCACGTTTAAAACTAACAGGAACAATAGTTACTCATTCAGAAAAAACGTTTTCATCAATTTATCACATTACGCCTTACGAGGAAAAGCCCAGCTACTCGTTGCATGTTGTCTGTGACCAGGCGCTCTTCGCATCACCATTGATTTGATTGTAACTTTTCATAAGCGATTCATCAATCATAAATCAACCTTCCAAAGTTCACCTCGAGCGCCATATAGTGAAATTAATTCAAAGTAGCAATTCTCATACAAAATTACCGATTGTAGGCCAAGGACGTGGGGTGAGGGACCGAAAAAGACGCCGCATCTTTCCAATTCACTTTCGTACAAAATGTACTGGGTCAAGTTTCATAAAACTATAATTTCGTAGTTTATTATGACAATTCGAGGTACACTGCGCAGCAGAGTCTATTTGTTAATCTGTGGGTTAATCGGCTTTCGGTCATAGTCACAATGAATTGTAGTTCTATGAAACAGAATCCTGAAGGGATGGGTCTTTTCCGCGCCCTCGCCCCACGTCCCATGTCCGAACAAAACAAAAAATATTATATACCTATTAGTCCAATCGGTGGAGACATTTTCGAGTTTTTGCAAGATCAACGCACGGGGACTGATTTTTGTAGTAGTGATCGAGCTTCAATCGTTAGAAAAACATAAAATGTAAATTCCCATTTCCTGTATTTTTTTAATTAAGTAAATAACTAAAAAAGAAAATAAAAAGAAGAAAAGTAAAAAGGAAACCGATCATTTATTATAATCATTATTCGAACCAAAAGCTCTCTGTCGCTCAAGGGACGCCTCTTCCCATCCGAGCTATTGTAACATTATGAATCTAAGCGAAACATCGTTCTATTATTTGTGCCTAAATCACGGTAAAAGCGAGGTTCACTAAAAATGAAACCTAACTACCTATGTATTATAATCCATTTATTGTCGCGATTAGGTCGGCCGCACGCGGCCAGACTTTCTGCTCGAGTATTGTAGTCTCTAAAACCTAGCATTTAAGGTTCATTTTAGTTTGATGGAGTTTTGTTTCAGTCCTCGCGCTCGCACTTCGCCTCCTCGTTAGATTGTAGGGTACATAGGCGGTAAATAATGTGTTGGTAAATAATAACTTCGATTGGCGTTACGAATAATACTTGATTCATAAACGAATCTGTGTAGATTTCGTCTGTAAATTTTTTTTCTATCTGCCTGACATATTTTTCTGTTTTAAATAAAATAAAACGCAGTATATTTTTATCACGCATTTTATTGTACATGCGGAAGTATTGTTAGAAGAATCAATGGCGTAATGCTAAAAATTTTAAAGCAATTATAATTTATATACATGTGTACTTGTTTTTAGTTTTTTTATTTTCTCGAAATTCCGCCGTATTGGGATAAGTTATCTACACTGCAATAATTATGCTCTTTACCTTCCCTACATGTAATATAAATCACACTTCCATGACATGTATAAGTTGATCCTATTCAATTGTTTTTGCTAGGGTTGCCACAAAATCCGGGTTTTTTTATTCATGATTTATTCGATGCTCATTTTTAGGTACAACGTAATTTAAATATATAATTTAACGCTCATAATATTTTTTGGGTTCCGTAATCATAATGACAACAAAAGAAAGTAGTACACGTAACAAAAAAAAAACAACTGAAACCTTAACAAAAAGGAAAAGTGTAACAAAAAGTAACCAAATAGAAATAGAAGTACTGTATCACACAATAGATTAAATAAAAATCTGCGTTCCTGGTTTACCGATATTACATATTTTTATTTAAGTGTCACAATGAATAGTTTAATGTATCTTGAAAATATTCGTCGGTGGGGAGTTCCAAAATTATAATAATAATAATAACGTCCACACAACGCAATCAAACTAGAATTCCCTGTACTATGGTATGAATAGTTTTTAACTATCAGCTTTAATGACAAAAATCACTTAAATGCTGTATGTTTCCTGTGCTATTGGAATGAAATAATAGAAATGGTATGAATTACACTATTAATACGATTATCAACAGATTAATCTGTTATAATATACCAATATAAGTTAAGACGAGGCGGCACTGTTTATTAATAATTATATTTATCAGTCTTTGTGCTGAAACAAGGATGCAGGCCAAATAAGCACTCAAATCCATTTGTAGCTCTTTTGCCAACATCCTTAGCAACGAAGTCTTTATCCATTTTCATAATTTTTGTTTTATTTCTTTGGTCAATATCCATTTTGAAATGTTTTTTTTTCTTCTGTAAAAAATAAATTATTTTGCTTTTGTTCTTAAAATTTTTATTATTTTGTTTGTGTTATACCATAGAAAAAAATACTCCTGTCAGATTCGCTTAATGGACTATGTGGCCACACAGGCACAGAAGCGATGACACATATTCACCCTTTTAAAACCGCTTCAGTGAATGCGCGTAGTGTAAAATAAAATAAAAAATTGCGTAAAGTCGATGATTTAAATTCAAAGATTTTGAGCCAAAATCTTAATCCAAGCTTCAAATTTATCAAAATTTCCACTCTTTTAAAATATTTATAATCCTCTGTATTTTTACACTATATTTAAAGATTTTGAACAGCTTTTGTAAATAAACCTCTTGAGTCATGGAAACACAAGAAGTCCACTGCTGGATATAGGCCTCCTCCATGCATTTCCAAAAAGACCGGTTGGAAGCGGATTTCATCCAGCGTCTTCCTGGCACTTGGATGAGGTCATCTGTCGGCTGGTCGTCCTACGCTGCGCTTGCCGATATGTGGTCTTCATTCGAGAACTTTTCGGCCATGTAGACGACTTTCGTTCATCTACGAATCTCATCATTTCTGATTCGATATCGTAGAGAAAGCATAGGCCTTTCCATAGCTAGTTGCGTGACCTTGAGCTTTCTTATGAGGCCCATAGTGAGAGACCACGTTTCAGTGCCATAAGTCATCACTGGTTGTATAATTTTGTCTTGAGCGATTGAGGTATATTAGACGAAAGCACTTTTCTAACTTTCCCGAATGCTGCCCAGCCGAGTTGGATTCGACGATTGACCTCTTTCACAAAGTTGGACGGGCCTAGTTGGACTGTTTGTCCTGAGTAGACGTATTCGTCTACAACTTCGAGAGTCGAGTTCCCCAATGTTATCGTGGTGGGCACGAAACGAGTATTCGATGTGACCTTCGTTTTGTCCATGTTCATTTCAAGGCCCACCCGTTGGGAAACTCGACTGAGGTCTTCGAGCATTATGCCGAGGTCTTCCATCGTTTCTGCCATGACTACTATATCGTCGGCAAATCGAAGGTGAGTGATGTACTCGCCATTGATATTGATGCCGCGTCCCTGACATTCCAGAAGCTTGAAGGTATCTTCCAGTCCGTTTGTGAACATTTTTGGAGAGATAACGTCTCCCTGTCTTACGCCCTTTTTCAATGGAATTGCCTCCGAACTCTGTTCCTGTACTCGGACCGACATAGTGGTTCTGTGGTCATAGTGGACTGTTGTACAAGCATTTCAGCCAGCACCTCGATATACCGATAGTCAATACAGCAACGCTGGAGAGACTCGAGCACTGTCCATAACTCGATCGAATCGAAGGCTTTCTCATAGTCCACAAACGCAAAGCAAATTATACTCCTCAGTCTTCTGTATAATTTGCCGCAACGTGTGGATGTGGTCTATGGTACTAAAGCCCTTTCGGAAACCGGCTTGTTCGGGAGGCTGGAAGTCATCAAACCTACGTTCAAGACGATTCGTGAGGACCCTCGAAAACAGCTTATAAACATGGCGCAGAGTAGTCATCAGTAACCACAAAAACCTCCAATACTAATTTTCATACAAAAACGGAGCCAGAGATTACCCCGTAATGTTACCGTTTTCTCAGGCTTTGACAAAAAAGCTGTAAAGACCGGATTTTCCAAGTCAGATTTTTCTTATCGGATTGAGGGATCACCCTGTAAGGATGGAAAATTCCAAGTTTATACCATATGTGGAACTTGAAAATCTTTTAGCACCTGATAAGACCGAAATTAGAACAACCAAAAATTCAAGAATTTTCGCACGTCTAGTTATTTTAGCATTCAAATGCTGTGTGACTATAAAGTTGATACAATATTAGTCCAGCCGCTAGACCAGCGGGGCCCGGTGGCAAAACCTGCATTAGGTGTTGGTTGAAAATTTAAGCAAGTTTACTTTTCAATCGGCACTATTAAATTTGCCATAAAAATTTGTTGACGTCACCGTCCTATCTAGGGTTTATGCAACGAGTTTATGTTGTTTTAAAAGACCACCCCTAAGTGTTACCATTATCCCAAGCCGTTGAAAAAAAAAAGAAGCTTCTCCAAGTTTTCGATTTTCTCCGTCAGTTTTAGCAAAAAAACTAATCGTATAGAAAATTTCAAGTTAGTAACATCAAAATGGGACAACAATTTTATCTAGCTGTTTTTCGCTGATCAACTTTATGTAGGTATATACATTCTTCACGTCACACCGTGTACATAAAGTTGTTATATGCGATGTATATCATGTTAGTATTTTAATTAATATATCAATAATAATGGCACCAGGTATTTACATATTTTTTTCAAAATCAAATCAGATCCGGATTATAAATTACTATCTGAGAGCGTGACAACCCTAACGACGTAAAATCCGGATAACAATTAAAATGGTCGTAATTTTCTACTTTCCATGGAATTGGCATTTGAAATATATTTTTTATTTCATATGGGGAAGTCGCTTCCTACGTTCCAATTTTGCCACTGAGTCCCGAAATACATCCATGTGAAATCAAAGTCAAATTCACTTTATTGAAAAAAGATAAGATGATTTTTTTTCACTTTTTGACATAAAAACCTGTGGTTGTGAAAAAACATGTACTATTTCGTAAGTAGGTAGATAAACAAATACGTACTAAACATGTGATTTTTGTTTGAAAGCTATTCTTTCTACAAAGCATAGATAAGTTTTGAAGAGATGTACCTACCTTTATCTTTTTTGTTTGTAATGGCGCATGCTATACAAGAAAGCATTAGATTGAAGTCTATTCAATCTACGCGTAGGTACGCGGGCGGGCTGGCGAGCCGGCTAGAAAAGTAGAAACCGCTCGGCTCGCTCGACGCGTTCGAAATTCGGCTATATATGTGTGCGTTTGGCGGCGTGTGCTTACGCGAAGGGAATGAGACTGTGTGTGTGCGGCCGCGCGCGCGTCTTTCTATGGAGATTACTACTAGGAATTAATTCAGTCGTGTCATCTAGCGGTGAAATGTTGAAGTGCTGCACACCTGTGTCAAACGCTCAAGGTCATCGGCACAGGGAAAAATCTTAATTCCGTTCACTGGCGTGATTCGCGCACAAAAAAATAGAGTAAGAAAGACAGACATCAGACAGAGACAACATTTACAGATTTATTATATGAATAGATTCGGCTGTGACAATTTTTTGGAGTATCTAATCAATTATTTTTATTTAATGGGTAGGTACATCAACAGCACATAAGCCTTTACATACGTGCACTCTAATTGTTAAGTTAAGGACGACTTTTGAACAGTCACGGTTAACCTGCTGTCGACTTTACTACTTTTCTAATGCTTAAAATAATACTAACAGCAATTCTATACGTAATGCACCATTGAAGAAAGCGAGAGTGATCACCCAGAGCCACTCACAAACTTCCAAATACCTACAATTTTTAACACGACACAACTACCAAGATAAAATCATGTTAAGGTCATCGGTATCTTAACCCTATTTGAGTAACCTATTTTATGACTGATTCACAATCCTCGCATTCCACCTCCCTATCACACGCTTTCGTAGGGCGTGTTTCAAAACCTGTGCAGACGTATCGCGACGTCCACGACGCGTCGCCTTAGACGACGAGATGCGAAACGTCAGGGGTGTAAGCCGGTAAGTATCTGGGAACTCTTGGGTCGTCTCGCCGCCGCACTCCCCTGTCCACGGCCAGGCTGATGCTACCTGCCTCCTTGACACCATTCGACTTGACTCGCCTCTGCGACGGCATTATCGTTGCGCGGAGACTCTTGCGTTTCTGCAACTCAAAGGTAAGCGGGTTGGATCTTTGTGGCTCTTTGTAAGATTGGTACCAAAAAGACTTAGTCATTAAGGGGCTGTCTACGGCACTACGAAGAATCTTTTCGCTAAAATATATTGACTTAACGTTGGACTGACTAAGCGTGAAGAATTAAAGGATTTTCACCTCTATGGTTCCACGCCATTTGTCAGCAGCATGTCTGGCAATTTCCATCTTCTTCTGCCTTTTGATCTGGTGCCTCTTGTAGACCACTTCAATAATAATGAGGAATACCCCTCCTATGATACCAGCTAATACTAGTATGAATACTCCAGCCATGTTCTTGAGACCCAAAGTGTTTGGTGTCTTTTCGTTTTCTTCGCAATTCAGTAGGTTGTTACGGAGTATCCACTGGTTGTCGAGATTTTCCATTACTCCACCTGAGGATAAAGTTAGGAATTTAGGATTCATTTATATTTTAAGTGAAGCAAAGCAAGTCTTGTTTTCCTTATGAAGCTCCTCCTTACTTTCATGAAAGTCCAATATAGCAAGAGTGACAACGTCAGCCCAAGGTGAGCCTTTTTGCAGTCCTATTCCATAACCAGATCGCCCGAAGAGTTCCCCCGCTGTAACCAGCTCACAGTCTTTAGCAGCCTCGAACTCCAATCGAGACGAATCCCAGATGAATGCCATAAGTTTTCTGCGAATTATGAAAAATAACGTAATCGTAGTCGTAGAAGGCGGCTAAGGAAATAAATTACCAGGAGACGGGCAGCAGCGTCTTTCTGAGATTCCAACCGCATACTGCGATCGCCAACCCGCCTGCCAAGCGTGGCGATTATGGCAGAAACCCCTCATGGTTATGAAAACCACGAGGGAGGCCTATGTCCTGCAGTGGGCGTCAAATGGCTGATGATGATGATGATGATGAAAAATAACAGATGGGTAATAGCGAAAAAAAAAATGCTTATCATCTTTGGTACCTACCTATTTGCAAAAAACGTCGCTATTTGCAGCTTACAACTGAAGAAATTTTATTAGCCTACCCATTCTTAACATCCTGTATGGCCTGCTCAGCGCTGTCGTAGTTGTTAGCCTCCATAGTTCTGTACATATTTGACAGTTCCACTTGTCTCCTAAAGTACATGTCCACTGCAGATCCTTTTACCGTGGCACAGGTGAGGTTTTCCATTGTATTTCGCAGCTGAACAGACAAAAATTACTTTCATCCAAATATGTCCTGTTAAACGTTTCGTCCCAGGCACTGCAGTCGCTTCAGCCATCTAGTGTAGCCACAAATGCCAAACTTAAAATGTTTCATGTGCAATAAAAAATAATACAAAATATGGCAAAAGCTCTAAGTGGATCAATGAAAGCAGAGGTTAAAGCCGACGATAGCCTAGGTCACCTTGGTCGCTAACTTGGGTGTTATGTAAATATTTGATGGTCTTTCTTACCCTGGCGTCATTAATACCAGTTAGTTTGGTTTTTGGTCGCTCGAGAACGAGGAAAGCAGCCAAGTTGGCAGTATAAGAGGCTACGATAATCATCGCGAAACCTGCCCATACCATTCCCAGGACGCGAGCTGAGAAACTCCGTGGAGTTCCTGGGAAATGGGAAAAAAATTACCTAAGAAGACCAGATGAAGGCAATCGTGTAAGTAAGCTAAGGTGGATTGTTCCTCACCTTCACCAATACCGCTGTTTAACAGCACGCCCCAAGCGAACCAAATGGCACTCGACAGATTCAAGGCATCCTCCTCAGTACCGTCAATATTGGCTAGCTTGAATCGACCGAAAGGTGAAAATCTGTCAAGGAGATACAGTACAAGAGCCACCACGTGGACGGAAACCATAACTAGGATCCAGAGAGTGTTGGAGAACGGTTGCAAGAACGATACCAGCGTTGATGAGCGGGATGGCTGGAAGAAGAAAAATATTGCTCAAGTTTTCTTGCTGAAGGCTCTCTGCGGATGGCTAATGGGTTGGCATACTTTCTTCTCCAAAATTGTGATTCCTTGATACTTGAAAGGTTTGCTGAACTCAATAAATTCCGCTCGCTCCGGATTGATGGTCAGTGGTGCTACTATCATGTCAGCTCGCTCGTAGACCAATTCGCCTGCGAAATAAAGCAAACAATAGCATTACTTTTTCCAAAATGTTTTTTTATACTTAGGTTCTACATTAGAGGACCAATAAGGTATTACCAATAAGGCCAGTCCACTCCTTCTTAGCTCCCGGCATGGAAAGATTCCTAATGATGTAGTTTCCAAATTGGCCATCGGGAGACAAAGCCAGTGAGTACGTAAAATTAGTTTGTTTGGATAGATGTTTCAAGAGATCCATACAAAAACCTTTGCAGCAATACATTTGGTCTAAATCTTCAGTAGCATCGTAATGAGGGCATGGGATTTCATCGTTTGCACATTCGCCATGTTCTATCTTGCGAGCGTAAACAAATGGCTTCTCTTCAATTGTTAAAACCTGCAAAACCATCATGCATCGGTCCACGATTTAAAAAAAACACGATCAGTATTTAAAACTTAGGGTGACTGGCCAAATAGAAATTATTTTTTTCTTATCATAAGTTCTTTTTAGGGTTCCGTACCAAAACGGTGCCAAACGGGACCCTATTACTAAGACTTCACTGTCCGTCTGTCTGTCTATCACCAGGCTGTATCTCATGAACCGTGATAGCTAGGCAGTTGAAATTTTCACAGATGATGTATTTCTGTTGCCAATATTACAACAAATACTAAAAACTGAATAAAATAAATATTTAAGGGGGCTCTCTTACAACAAACGTAATTTTTTGCCGATTTTTTCCCGATATTAATAACGGCGGAAAGAAGCTTGAAATATTCACAGAATATTTAGTTCTAAATTCGCTTCAAAAATAAATATCAAATTAAGATAAAAAAGTATTTAAGGGGGGCTCCTATACAACAAACGTGATTTTTTGCCGTGTTTTCTCGTTCTTTGTGTCTAATGTTGTATAGATAATGGTATGGAACCCTTCGTGCGCGAGTGCGACTCGCACTTGGCCGGTGGTTTAAATATCCAACATGTTCAAAAACATACAGGATTTGCTTTGCCTTACAACTAATTCACCTACTTTGAGATGAGTTGGTATCATAAAACCTTCCGGCTTGGAGGGGCTGCGTCCCATCCAAATGATCTCTTGTTCTTTTAATTCCAATCTCATTTTCTGGAATTCCTGTAAAAAATATTTACCATTAAAGTGGCTTGCTCTTAACTTAAATTAGTCTCATCTTTGGGTTTGTTACCTTTGAATAAAAGTATTTCCCGACGGCCACATGCTCGCCTTGCGCTCTTACATTGACCATGTCATATTCGGCGTGAACTCTATCTCCGTGGTCATCAAATGCTACATGGCCCGTCGCACCACTGTCCAAGGTTTGCTTCCTCACGTAGTCAAATAACAGGCGCCCTGTAGTCCAAATAGAGCCGGAGTTGTCGCAGTCAGAAGGCGGAGCATGGATTTCTTCTGACGTGTTCATGTCCCGGATTGCGGAAGCTAGCACGTATCTGGAAAAGCACCAAAGCCAGGTCATCACTAAACCAAAAGACATTGAAACCTATCAATTCTTATTTCGTCCGATGACTGTTATATCTGTAGTCACCGATTTTGTCGAAAGTAAGTGCCCAATGCCTTACTTCATATGGGAATATTCCCATAACCTTTCTTTTGCTCCTAAGTAATGCTGTAATCTATGTAAAGTCTAGTTCTTACATTGAGTCCTGTATGTGTGCGTGCTCGTTAGTAGCGTTAACTAGTCGTAACCCCAGTAGACCCTCAGGTGCATTCGCCGCGTCCAGAGCTTGCTCTGTTACCACCCAAACGTAGCCAGCTGCCGTCATGTTCAAGGAATTAGCATCGCGGAATATAATTTCGGCGTCTGTTTTACTGGAAAGTGAAACTATTGTTGTAAAAGTGGAAGAGTATTGTTGAATCGGAGTTCAGGAGACTAATCCCTTCGAAAATTTTAGATTGCAGATTGTATTGTAGATTGCTTGGTGGCATGCCATCCATGACCAATTTGATCAGGACATACCTGGCGTACATAAGGAAGACCCTGGCTTGTGCGCTTTTAACGTCAACTAGTTTGTCAGAGAAGGACTCCATTCCTGGTTCAAACTCGATAACTTGTTCCACCATCACTTTACGCTCCACATCTTCGTCTAGACTCTGGGACGTTGTTTGGAACCTTAAAAATCAAAATTTTTAAGTATTCTCGAAACTTTTGCTTTGCCCCATAAAAATGTATGTTAGTTCCAACATCATATCATATGTCGATGCCGATGTAGACACAATATAAGTAATCCATACCTTCCCAGGATAGCACGGCCATCGGTATCTGAACTATGGATAAAGATCACCTTCAAGTAGTTGAAATGCTTTAGCACATCCACCCACACGTCAGCCTGATGTGAATAAGGTGGTACAGTCCGGAGGAACGACACGTGGATATTCTTGTCCGAAAATGCGGAGTCCCGAGATGAAATCCCAATAACTGGAATATGGTAGAACCCACTTGTGTAGGATACAGCAGCAGGAGACAGGTCACCAGTAAGAGGATGGGACACTACTACAGCATAAACCTGCCACCGGAAATAGAGAGAGTTTTAGTACCCCGGGCATAACTGCAAGTTCTTTTGCACTTTGTTCGTGTTGTACCCACCCTGTGAGCGATAAGGTCTTTGCAGACGTTCAGAGCTGTCTTGATCGGGTTCGGATCCATAAGGATAGAGTAGTCATGATACGTCACTCCCTTTGGAACATACTGGTTTTTGAAATTGAGATTCTGGGGAAATAGAAGTAGATCTCTATATGACTTCAAGTATTCAGTGCCTCGTTTATTAGCTTGGCAGCTATGTAAAATTAATAAGTGCTAATAATGAACAAAAAAGGTTTGCTGTTGTCTGAGAATAACTTACTGAGATGGTATCCTTGAAGAAGGCAACAGATTCGTTGCTCGATAGCACTCCGCCAACGTTGTAGTAGGTCGGGTTGGAAAACCTCCTCCGGTCTATGTCAGCTGAGACCAGGTGACCGCAGCACCAGATGGTCAGAAGAAAGAGGTGAACGTAACCCATTTTTATGGATTTCTGAAATTTTATTTGCATTGTCGTATGAATTTGTACCTACATTTTGTTTAGTCACGTTAGGTTCAGTTTATAAAGATATTGTGTTAGGTACTTACCTATTTAAGATACCTATGTACTTTGTGAAGGTTGATTTAGCTTGTTATTAAAATATCGCAGCATTATGGAGAGGAGTCACAGAATTATTAAAGGCCTTAATGGGCCTAAATTGACTGTGCCATGAATGTAAATAATTTACCCTATAGGTACTAATGCGCACTTGCGTAAGGCTGAAGTTTTGATTACACACACATTAATATTTTAGTGACACACCCATGAGCTCGTAGTTTCCTACTTATTTCCTTCTTATAGTAGGTAGGTAATTATTTCTTAAAAAATGTTTGCACTTACCTTTAACAGATTTTAAACCATATTTAATATCATAGTCATATTTCTTTTACTTGTGCAAGTACTTGCTTAAGATAAGATAAGATAAGAATATTCTTTATTGTATACCGGAAAAAAATGTTACAGAAACAGCAATGACAAAAGAAAAGATACAATTGGGTATAAATTGAATTGAGTTTTCTCCCGCAAGAGGAAAATGACCTGAAGGGAAGGATGCTAGGAAGTCTCGTCAGATGGAGCCTCATCTCGCGTTGCCATGGCAACCGCGCAGACGCGGTGGCTGCCGATTCTAATCAATCTTTTTGATTCTTTATACCTACCTAGCATGTACGTTACCTATTTCCTCTATCTATCCTAGTAGATTCGGGGAATTATGTCTCCAGTACCTAAACTTTCGTTATAAAATTTACCTTGGTAGGTAAATATGGGTAACGATATGGGCTTATATCTAATAATCTTTATATGGATTTTTAAAAATAAATCAGTATTCCTTTACAAATTATATTTATTAGTCATTAACTTAAGGCCTAGGATTACAATGTTAATGTTATCGAGAGAATCATAATTACGTATTTCTTAATACGAAATACAATCAAAGCAACAAAAACCGGCCAAGTGCGTGTCGGGCCACGCGTAGTGTAGGGTTCCGTAGAAAGAGGGGGGTTTATCTGCTTTACGGACCTAACAACTTCTTCAACGTCATTTTCAATAGATTTTGTACGAAGGTTTCCTTTTATATGTTGGTCATCAATTTCTCGTTAACTTGTAAAGACTATGTGATAGTTTTCCCTGAGTTTTTTCACGTTTCTACTAGGACAAAAATTTGCGCTTTAAAGCTTAATATTTCGCAAACGGAACCCAAAATAAAAAAAAGATATCTTCTTATTCGACCGTTTTGTCGGCGTGATTAATATGTATGTCTATGCCAAATTTCAGATTTCTCTTCCTAATCTTCTCTGAGCTAGGCCGCGGACAGACAGAGTGACGGACATGGCGAAACTATAAGGATTCCTTGTCGACTACGGAACCTTAAAAATCAAACATTTTAAGCCGACGCGTCAGTCATAAAATTAAACAAAATTGATTTCAGTCTTCGGAAAATAAAGCAAGAGATCAGTGAATTGGCAGCGATAAAGCGTTTTGCTATCGTCTCAAACCGAAGACCGGTGAGGGTTCCAGGAAGGCCAGACGGGTGCGGGGGTAGGTCACGAGGGCCAGACGGGTCAAGGCTGAGAGATGCCGTTAAAATAAAGCTACATATCGGTGAATTGGTAGCAAGGTAATCTCATGCTATCGCGTCGTCGTAGCCAGTTTAAGACCAGTGAGGGTTCCAGGCAGGCCAGGAGGGCGCGGGGGTAGGCCAAGAGGGCCAGGCGGGCCAGGGCTGAGATAGGGCGGCAGCGGCTGCGGTGGCTGCGTGGTGCGCCGCCCCCGCCGCTCCGGCAGCGCCTGAGCTTTGCAGGACTGACAACTTGACCGATTCCACATCTGGGGAGAATTTGAGGCAAAGTTTAGTTTGTAATTGTAAAGGCAAAAGGAAATTTCCATAACATAACATCTACACAAAACAAACACTTGTTCACGTTCCCAAATTAGATACCATGTGACATGGTACCCAAACGAGCGGCTCGTGAGCTGCGTCCGCCTCCCTTAATCGGTCGCCGCAGTCAGCTAATCTGGGTCTACATATTTGCATAGTTATTACCTACCTAGTCACAGTATAAGGAACACATTAAACTGTGACCTAGTAGCAAGTTCAAAAATTTTCCGAGTGCTCGCCAGCATTGTGAATCCTCGCCGACTGGTTTAGCATGTGTGTCTTCGCCGCAGCCGCCAAAGAGAATGTAAAGCCGCAACAGCGCTATTCATGGCTCGTCGTAGTGTGTCCATAGTGCTCACCAGCATTGTGAATCCTCGCCACCTGGTTTGGCATGTGTGTCTTCGCCGTAGCCGCCAAAGTATTCCAATGTGTTCATGGCCCGTCGTAGTATGTCCCTAGTCAGAGCCGGATTTTGAGGTCTGGAGGCCCTAGCGCAACGAAGGAGCGGAGGCCCCTAATTATTCCCAAATAAAAAATACGAAACAAAAACTACAATGAATAAGACGATTTTTTTTTTAATTTGAATAACAAACAGACGTTATAAGTACTTGAATAAAAGATTGGCGTTTAATGATAGTACATAATAGCCTTTTGTGGGGGCCCTTTCCTCGTGGAGGCCCCAGGGCAGTAGCCCCGCCTGCCCTCCCCTAAATCCGGCCCTGTCCCTAGTGCTCACCACACCACTCACCAGCATTGTGAATCCTCGCCGCCTGGTTGTGTGCGGCCTTCTGGATGGCGTGCGCCGCGGCCGCCTCCCTTGCCGCGGCGATCTTCTGAGCGGCGGCTACGCGCGCCTTCGCCGCAGCCAGCTGGGCTTGCGCGCTCACGGCCGCCTGTGCCGCGGCCAAGGCCAGCGCCCGGGCTGCATTCGCTGCCTCCTCGCTGGAAATGAATAGAGAGCTTTAGTGGTTGGAAAATCATCCTTGATATCTCTTTGAAAAGGTCGCTTTTCCTTGTTTCCATCAGAGACAGTAGGTACCTAGTTGTTACTCAAAAAAATCTATTGTACGTATATTATGGATGCGTTATTTCATATTCGCGGTGGGCACACGTAATGATTAAGTCCATAGGTACTCTCTCGCTCTCTCTCCCCTGAGAGAAGCCTGTGCCCGCCTCCAGTAGAACAACACAAGACTGTAAACCTATTCATCTCAGAAAGTGTTGACTTTGTATATTAAGGTATAAGCCTTGGTATAAGCTAATAGCTTAGCTATGAGATCGGCAAGAATGTTCTTGGAGATCGGTCTTGTGTGTGGCACTATTGTAAGTTAAATTTGCCCATTCAGGTCAGCCTCTCTACTCACGACGTTATTGCGATCAAAATGCGTCACAATTAAATACAATAAGTCTGAAATACCTACCGACCTAGTAAACGGTTTGGTACTAAAAAATAGCTTTAAACTTATTAGAACTTCAGAGCACAACTGAAAATAAAGGCATATTTTGCCTAAATTATTAGATAAATGCACTCAATTGTAACGCAAGTTGGCTAAATTAGCTTCGAGAGTAGAGGGGCTGGTATTGTCTTGTATAGTGATGTGAAAGCCAATCACGCGATTCATAAGCTCGTGACGTAAGCATTTACGTTCACTAGAGCACTTAGCTAAAATTAGATTCCTCAGGCATTCTGTCTCGACAGTCGCAATCGAATTTAGACGTGTGTAATGCTTCGGTCACACACAGCGACTAGAATTGAGCATGTTCAATTTTAGTCGCTGCGCTCCGTGCCCTGACAGTCGAAATTCTCTTGTAGAACTCGCTGTGTGTGCAGCGATTTGTCGCTGCCGGCCGCCGGCCGCGGCGAGTGCACCTTCAGCAACTAGTCGCTGTGTGTGACCGAAGCATAAGAAGTTACAATTGATTGAATGCCAGCCATCAATGATTCATTGATGACGATCCTACATATTAATTATTGCAATATTAGTTTCTATCCATTGCTACCTAGTTGTATCTAGTTGCGTGTGTTTTCGTTTGCTACTGTTCTATTTGGATTTAGACGAGTGGAAATGGAAGTCAATGACGGTTGCCAACTTCACCGCAGTATTCTGAAGTAGACCAGGTAGATGTAAGTTCACAGGCATGAATGGAAACACAAACATCCTTCTGGAATCCGTCAAGATTTGGTGCGCATATAGGGGCAACATAGGGGCTGATTGGCCTTAATCAGCCCCTGATTCCAGATGGATGTTTGTGTTTCAATTATCAAGAAATCCTTAGGATTCCTTCAGTAGCGCTTCTGCAAGACCTCTATTCTTCCTACCTCTTATGGGCGGCATGTGCAGCGGCTGCTTCTTTAGCGCTGGCGGCTGTTTGTTGCGCGACGGCGGCATGCTTGGCGGCGTGAACCTGCTGCTGTGCCGCCATGACGGCAGCGGCGGCGGACTTGGCCGCGGCGACCGCGCCGGCCACCTCCGACCCACTGTCCAACCAGGGCGCTGGAAATGGAAAGATGTTAAAGATAAGAACATTTCCAAGTGAGCAATATAACTAGAAAATAAACATAGGAACAATAAAAAAAACTACGATCGCCGGCCTTGTTGCTAATAAAAAAAACCTTCCAGTCAACCTTAAACCTTGGTTGTGTTTGGATACATAATAACCGCACCGTGTACCGCAAGTGATAATCCTCTAGATTCTGATACAGTCATTGGAGTATCTAGGGTTATTTTTGTTGTTCCCCAGCTATCTACGCCAATGGACACAATTAGGAAGCAATGTCTCGATCACCATAGAGCTTCGTAGCATACGTCGACCAGTCTCTTACCAGGTGGTGACCAAGTTGGTGCGGGCCAGGCAGGGGGCCAAGGCTCCCATCCGGAGGCGCTCCTCTTGGGCTGAGACGCCGCGGCGTATACCACCGCCAACGACGTCACGAATGTCTGAAATATTGTCTGTAGTCAGTCTCCCTTATCCGGCTTGAAGGAACACAATAAAATTAGATCCTTATTGTTTCTTAGCGATGGTTTTAAGTTGTATGTTCAGTCACGCTTGATTGCATTCATGAATTTAGTTCTATAAATTATTGAATGGCAGAATTGTATTTTAACTATTAAAAACTTCTTACCAAAATCTTAAATGGCATGTTTCTTTGCGATTTTAGTGGTTGATGTTGATAGTGCTTTATCTTTGGTTGGTATGATTTTGATGGATAAAGAGCACATGTTTTATAGGGTCGAACACGGAAGAGATGGGCTAGGTACAACAAAACCTTCCTACCTACTGGGTGAAGAAAGGGTGACTCGATCTAACTCAATTACAATAGGTAGGTAGGCAAGGCAGTACTTAGATACCTACCCGTAACTGGGTACCTACCTAATCTACAGTGTATTGAAAAGTCAAAGATGATTGTACCTAGCCTTAACAGTAGTCGACAACACATCAACCATTACATGCGTGCAGTCTACTCAGTTACGTTACGGCTGACTTTGCCAATAAAATGTAAAGGTTCATGTACTGTTCGAATGTACTTACCTTACACATCGATAGGCTCAACAACACATCAACCTTTACATGATATACAAACGATGCATGCGACCCAACGTCGAGTCGATTGTATATAACTACATACCTACTCAAGTACTTACTATTAGATACGAGTTAACTGTGTAATGCGTGGTTAACAATGATAAGGAAGGGTTATCTTCTCTAGTTACTTACTCAGTTTCATAATTTATCTGTGCATTCAAAATTATTTGTGTAAGCTTGATGTTACTACAGTAGTGATTTATCTCAAGTCTCTGCATGTTCCTCATAGGAAAATTCTTATCAAGACGCAATCGGGAGATTGGTTTGCCACATAAGTACCTACCTATGTTTATGATGGTCTACAATCTCTTCCACCTTTCATTGATGCGATTGCAGTTGACCTAACTACATTATTATGTACTTACATTAAAACCGGCCAAGTGCGAGTCGGACTCGCGCACGTAGGGTTCCGTATCATTATCTTTACCATTAGCCACAAAGATCGAGAAAAAACGGCAAAAATCAGGCTTGTGGTATGGGAGTCCCCTTAAATATTTATTTTATTTTGTTTTTAGTATTTGTAGTTATAAAGACAACAGAAATACATCATCTGTGAAAATTTTAACTGGCTAGCTATCACGGTTCTTGAGATACAGCCTGGTGACAGACAGACAGACAAACAGACAGACGGACAGTGAAATCTTAGTAATAGGGTCCCAAACGGTACCCTATTAGAAGGGTGCCATACGGTACCCTATTACTTAGACTTCACTGTCTGTCCGTCCGTCTGTGTATCTGTCACCAGGCTGTATCTCATGAACCGTGATAGCCAGGTAGTTGAAATTTTCAGATGATGTATTTCTGTTGCCGCTATAACAACAGATACTAAAAACCGAATAAAATAAATATATACAACGAACGTAAATTTTTTGCCGTTTTTTGTTCGATATTAATAACGGCAACAGGTAGACGCTTGAAATATTCACAGAATATTTAGTTTTATATTCGTTTAAATAATAGATAATTAATTTAATTACATAAATATTTCAGGCGGGCTCCCATACAAGTTACAACAAACGTGATTTTTGCCGTTTTTTCTAGATCTTTGTACCTAATGTTGTATAGGTAATGGTACGGAACCCTTCGTACGCGAGTTCCACTCGCACTTATCCGGTTTTTTTAACTCATCATGCTAAAGCAGGGCGTGTTCCTGTGGCTGATTGAGTTAAACTTGTGACCGAATAAAATGCGCGAAAAGAAACAAAACTCTATCCATTACTTTTATATTTCCAACGTTGGTACATATTTCAAAAGGCAATTTAAACGAAACGTTGAATTCGAAACACTGACAGTTGCGCTGTCACACGCAGCTGTCATACATGTCATTCCAATTCAAATCTCGGTGTTCGCCCTTGTTTCTTTTAACTTGTAATTTAAAATTGAACCCAGAACGTGATGTATATCTAGTCAATTAATAAAAATCTAGTGCTAAGTGATCTATAAATTACTGTCCTTGTGTGCTTCCTTCCAATAAGGTTCGTATACTTATTTGATTACGTAAAATTAATTGCTTATACCTATACCGAAACATCAGAATAGGTTTTTGTAAGCTGACTGTAGAAAGTCTCCAACAAAAATCTATACATCTTTATTTGCTCTTTCTCCTATCAAATCGAATATTATTGTTAAGTTAATCAACCGACCACAAATCGCAAGGACTCTTATTTTGCCCCAACACGAGTTCTGGTTTTGATTTAATAACCGAAAGAGGTTTGCTAGAAATCAATTATTTTAATTTCATGGGCTAAATCGAAAACTTGCTTCATACAAATTATGTTCACTCATTCCAGTCCCAATTTTGCACAGCTTCCTGATACAGCTACAACATGGCGACCCAGCAAAAACCGCCGACACAATTTGCGTAAGTACCTGGAGCTTTGCATGACAAACATTGTATGGAACCAATTGTAATTTTACTCTGAAAACAAAACCATTAGCATTAAAATAAATTATTTACCTTGAAACACATTCTTCAGATATGCTCTTCTGAGCAATAGTTTGTTACTAACCAAATACTGTTAGTTTCATTTTAGGTTTAAAAGTTTATTAACCCATATTAGTACCTCTTATCCTGCTTATCTATTTAGAAATATGGCTACTAGAAACATTACTATAGAAGCATTTATCAGCAGCACAAATTATTATCTCATCTAAAATCGGTTGGGAAATAAAGATACTGATATGCATTGACAGATGTAATCTGACACTGTTATCAACAATTATTTTACACTATAGCAATAATTTTGGCTTAAATATATCCACCTTTACAAAATGCTATTCACTGTTCTTCACCACTATTTCACCTGGAATGTTGCCAAACGGATGATTATATTTTGATATGCATGTGTGTGTACTGAGTTGGCAACTGTATGTAATTAGTGTGTCTGTAGCTTGAAAGTAATTAAGCAGTTTATTTAAGTCCCACTGCTGGGCAAAGGCAAAAATGATTGACAAGAAGACACTGAATCGGCGAATAAAAAAAATTAAAAAAAATTAAGTCATCATTGTTGTGAATAACAACCGTTTCCTGGACTTTCTAATGATTAAGTTATTCATCTTGGTAGAAATATCAACATGGCCACTGCTAGTTTGCATAAATAAACAATAGTTCTGGTTACTATGTACAATGTTAGAAACTATTTCTTCAGCATCAATATTTAATAAAAAAGGCTTCCAATAAGCAAAAGTTTAAAAATCTCAACTTATTTTTATTATTTTAGTATGAACAGTTTAATGTTTAATTATATTAGGAATTTCAAACTTTCGCTTTGAGCTGGAAGTGGTTTCAAAGAATATCTCTCTAGAAAAGATCTAATTTTCCATATATAAGCAGCCTATATACGTTCCACTGTAGGGCACAGGCATTCTCTTAGAGAGTCTTAGAGAGAGAGTATGGGCTTAATCACCACGCGTGCCCACCACGGATTGGCGATTTCAAGCGCTGAGGTATGTGAATAGCTCAGACACCCAGGTTTCCTCACGATGTTTTCCTTAACCGTTAGCGAGTGGTATTGCTACTATAACTTCACAAATGTACATAACTTAGAAAGAAAAGTCATAGGTACATGCCCGCAATGGGAATCGAACCTGGGTCTCCCGCTTCCGAGTCCAATGTTCTACCCACTAGGCTACCACCGCTTTTCATCCCATTTTCCATACAAAGTGGAAAATGTTTTTGTCAGAAATTATTTAATGAATCATTAACATAGGTAAAAAATACTGATGTTATATGTATACTGAAACATGATATTACATGCTGCAATATTTCGAATTAAGCCTACCTCGCTGTGTAACTAGTAATTTCTCTGTATCTATGTGTCTGCAAGAACACTTTAACAGATCTGCATCTACAGCAACATGTGAAGAAGCTCTTAGATAGTGATTTAAAAGCTTTTTAGAACCCTAAAAACTACAAGGAGCCCTTATGTTTTCATCATGTCCGTCCGTCGGTCTGTCTGTGCACGCCCTAGCTCAGAGACGATTAGTACTACAAAGCTGAAATTACTAATCATATGGCATAGATAGATATACATATTAATCACGCCGACAAAACGGTAGAATAAAGACTTTAAAAAAATTGTAATAGTGTGGGTACCTCCCCTCACCTAAATTAGGGATACAATTTTGTTTTCACGCCTACACCATAGTGGGGGTATCGTTGGATTGGTCGTTTAAAAAGCTTTAAAGCGCAAATTTTTGTCTGAGTAGGGCACCAATCTCCCAGCTAAACGGTTGATTGAAATGTGATTAAAATTCAGGGCAGTAGCATATATAATAAACTTAAAAGGATCACGGCTAAGTAGGCTTTACAAGTTAACAAGTAATAGGCGACCAACTTATAAAAAGAAAACTTCGTACAACATCCATTGAAAATTACTTTGATGAAGTTGTTAGTTTTGTAAAGCAGATAAAACCCCCCTCTTTCTATGGAATCCTACACTGCGCGTGGCCCGACACACACTTGGCCGGTTTTTCACATGTTCACTGACAACATACATGTACTGTATAACTTCGCACTGATTCCTAATATTCCATAATTATTGTATGGATTATTATAAAATAATATTCTATGGAAAAAATGAATCAGCGTGAAGTTATGCTTTCACCATGAATGTATGTTATCAGAGGATTAAGTAGACTGCGTAACTTCACACTAGCCATGTGTCTTCGATCATTGGCGAAGATAGGGAGGGGGGGTTCGAGTAGGCCATGCATATTGCCTACCCCATAATGCTGGGTCGGGTTACTGTATATATATATATGGACTAGAATTAGCTGTGGCAGGTCATCGCTTTTTAAGGCCAGCCCCCCTGCAAAATGACCCTAGAGCCAATGTCTCTGGCATGGGCAGAAGGGCCGTATTCAACATGTTTTTCCACAGACTCGGGCCAAAAATCATAAACGGCGGCATCGCGGGCATCGTGGGCGTGTCTGTGGTGTTCCCCATCGACTTGGTGAAGACGCGACTGCAGAACCAAACGATCGGCCCTAAGGGCGAGAAGCAGTATAAAAGCATGTGAGTGACATTATAACAACAGCCGACCTGCGCAGTCTAATGACATCAAAGGCTACTGCCAGTCTAGCTTTGGTCTCTAATCAAAGGCAGAATCAATGCTTAAGAAGAAGATAACTTAGTGTCAGTGGCGTAGCTATAGGGTGGCAGGGCTGACAAAATGCCACGGGCAAAGCTTACTTAATATGATAGAGGCTAAGCGGTAAAGATGTACTTTACATGTAGGCCAGCGGAGCCTTGTGAATTTATTAGAGTTCCGTACCCAAAGGGTAAAAACGGGACCCTATTACTAAGACTTCACTGTCTGTCTGTCCGTCCGTCCGTCCGTCTGTCTGTCTGTCACCAGGCTGTATCTCAAGAACCGTGATAGCTAGAGAGTTGAAATTTTCACAGACTATGTATTTCTGTTGCCGCTATAACAACAAATACTAAAAACAAAATAAAATATTTATTTTATACAACAAACGTGATTTTTTTGCTGTTTTTTTATCTTTGTGTCTAATGTTGTATAGATAATGGTACGGAACCCTTCGTGCGCGAGTCCGACTCGCACTTGGCTGGTTTTTGAATATGCTATACTTTGGCCACATTTAATGGGGTTCCTAGGGCGGCAATTTCCGTACAAACACGGTTTTAATTAACAAACGACTTGTACTTCGTGTAACACACTTCGTTTTTCCAGGTTGGACTGCTTCAAGAAGACGTACGCCGCTGAGGGTTACTTCGGCATGTACCGCGGGTCGGCGGTGAACATCATCCTCGTGACGCCGGAGAAGGCGATCAAGCTCGCCGCCAATGACATGTTCCGGCATTACCTCAAGATGCCCGACGGGTATGGCGATTTTAAGTTGTTTTTGTAACGAAATCTAAATTTATCAAATACTATAGAGAGGAAAAATTTGCAAGCTCATCTCTGGTCCTCTCCGAAACTACTTTGAGGAAAGACCTTGAGGATGGATATTTCTATTAACGCCCAATTACTCGCGAGCGAAGCCGCGTATAGAGTTAGTTTAAGAAGTATCAAGAAACGAAGGGTTTCGCGTGGTAGCTGGAATTAATAAAAGATGTAATAAGCATCTAATATTATAGATGCGAAAGTGTTTTCGCCATCCTTCCTTAACGCAGCAACTGATCGACGTAATTTTTTCCTTAGTAAGTCGTTGTTTATCGGTAGGAGAGATTGCCATCCATCTAATATGCTACTTTTTGTCGCAAACCCTTACGAACGAAGTCGCAGGCACAGCTAGTTATTTATAAATAAATCTTCCTCAATCTTTTGCTGCTTAGCAACGGCGGGGTCGGTGCTTATGCATTAATTCACTTTCTATTAAGGCGATATTACATGGTTCAATCACATTGAAGCAATGTCATTGAAAGGCATTGAACATCGGTCATTGAAAGACTTTACCTATTTACACGGTTCAATCACTTTGAAGAAATGTTATTGAAAAGCATCGAACATTAAAAAATGCGCCGTGTTTACACTTTTCAATCGCATTGAATGATTGTCTGCGTCAATAGCATTGAAAGCGTTCGCCGAGATTTAGCTTTCAATGAAATGGCGCAATGGCATTGCTGTGTATTTAGACGTTTCAATGCTATTGAAGCAGTGTAATTGAAAGCAATATTGAACCGAAATTGAACCGTGGAATTTAGCAACTCTCTCCGTTAGAGAAGGCCTGTGCTCTACAGTGGGAATTTATCGCGGCCAAGCATAGTTGATTGCTGATTGATTTGGTACACTTATTTACTTTGGTATTATCTACTGAGATAATGCACTCTTTTCTACGATACTGAGTCCTACTGGGCTACAATTCATAGTTTATTACGACAGTTCAATGGCAAAGTCGATTAACCCACAGTTTATTTATTTATTTCGGTTAGGAAGATTAACAGCCGCATAACATTTGTACATAAAATAAATTAATAGCTAAAGGCAAAAATAAAAGAAATCTCCACTTCTAAAAAAATTATAAAAAAAGAAAGAAACTTCTGCAACTGTAGGGTCTTTTACATAAGACGTAGTAACATTATTATTTTTTTTTTATTAACAAGCAGTAAGACTCGGCTACGCAATGTACATCGAATTGTCATAGTAAACTATGAATAGTAGTTTCATGAAACGCGGCCCTGTACGCCGCTCTCAATGACTGGGCGTTTATTCAATCATACTAATCGACTCTGGGATATTACGTTGCGTTGAGTGTCTGACTGAAGATTGTTATTCATTTATAGTTCTGACACTATATCGTTTGTCGTAGCGCCTTATTCCCAACAATTGGCCTATGTCAGCCAGCTGCTAAAAATAGGTCTATCCCATTGTACACTCGATTAAAACGAATTTCCGGCTCCGTAACTAGACAACATTTTACAGAATATATCATTAGAACACGGGCTGTAACGCCCCTAAAATGTTTGCTTAACAGAACACGTAGCATTTATTTGTGAAACTAAGTGTCAATTAAGCGAAAAAAAACTCAATCCACGTGTGGCCGACGGGCATGACTCGGGAACGGGCTTCTTTTTACGCTTGTATTGTAGTCTCTAGGGTTTTTGTCTATTTAGGGTTCAAATCGTGCTACCCTCACGTCTTCAGCCCGTTTTGTAACTTACATAGGCTCTAATTAGTATGATATTCCATAGATCGCTGCCAGTGACCCGGCAGATGATCGCGGGCGGCGCGGCGGGCGCGTGCCAGATCATCATCACCACTCCCATGGAGCTGCTTAAGATACAAATGCAAGACGCGGGTCGCATTGCCGCCCAGGCCAAGCAAGGTTGGTCTCCCCTGCAGCCTATGTTGGTAAAACAAATTGTTAACGTGTGGTAGAACATAGTAACAATTTGGTATAGGCGCCTGAAAATCCTGCAATTGACGTCATTCCACTTTTTTTTAAGATTTTACTGTACCGTTTTGTTGGAGTGATTGTTAAATTTATGCCAAATTTCAGCTTTCTATTACTCAAGTCTATGTTTTAATTCGATGCAAAAAAGAAATATTCTGTCACTCACATGTGCCGGGGTCGTAAACCATCACAACCCATCACATATTTTTTTTTAATTTCGCGAGAGACGATGATTATAAATAATAATATATCACATGATGTCTTTTTCTATACTAAATCCGACCACAGTCGTGTGTGGACGCGGGTTACATGTTGGATATTGTATGGAAAAATATATCGCATAGTTTAACGTCGTCATCTGTGACGGCCATAGATCTCTATTACAACGTTGTCATTTATCTTGAACATTAATTATAAAATGTTTCAGGCTTAGGATCGGTATGCATTCTAGCAAAGCCTAGGTAAACAGATGAGGAGAACGAAGTCCACGTAAACAGCAGCCAAAATCACGTGTTTGTTATACAGTTCAGGAATCAGTTCGAAAAATCAGCCAAAATCGTCGAAATCACAAGAAAACACGGGAAACCGTAACCAATAAAAAACGGAATGTTTGAAAATAAATGACGTCTTTATGAATCTGTCAAACCCAAGGTTGTGAACACCCAAGTGTTGCCAATACGTAAAAAAACTAATAATCACATTTTACTTCCAAGTAAAAATTGTGTGTGCTACGTTGGTGTTCTTTTAAATACTTTTCTTTTATGAGTAACTAAATATTAATGTATTTTATGCAATGAGGTTTTTGGTCACACGAGTCTGCTTTATACAGTAAAAAAAATCTACAGAGTATAGCTATATATTTTATAATAATAGTATAGTATAGTCATTTATTAGCTTTCTTGTTGTACATAAGGTCTTAAATAGGTATTTTAGGAACAAACAAGAACCCTGCTAGGGCGCTGCTAAAAATGCAAAAAAGAGGCAGTTTACCATTATATTAAGATAATGGTAACACTGCCTCTTTTTTGCATCGAATTAAAAATCAGAGCTAAGATCTAAGCGTTTATGAGCTAAGCCTTCAGTCAAGCAGACCGACAGACATATAAACAGAGAGACAGGCAAATAGACTGACAGACGGACGGATGGACGGACGGGCAGTCAGAGGGACGGACGAAACGGACAGACAGAAAGCGAAAAATATATAATAATATCCCTAACCCAGAGGGCACGACGCATAAGCACGTGACGGCGATGCAGCTGACGCGGCAACTGCTGAAGGAGCGCGGCATCTTCGGCCTCTACAAGGGCATCGGCGCGACTGCAGGCCGTGACGTCACCTTCAGCGTCATCTACTTCCCGCTCTTCGCGACGCTCAACGACCTGGGACCGAGAGAGCCCGGCTCGAATTCCTCGCCGTTCTGGTGAGGCCCTTTACGTAGCTACACAGTGTACAGCTCCTATAGAAAAGTGAAGTGACCCCCTCAGTCGCTGACCGCGATGCTGTTATATCCGAGCGATATCGGGGCGCGAGGCCTTTACGTTGCTACCTGATTTATAGTGCCCAGTGGCAACTCCTGAAGATAGATGAAGTGATCACTCGCTATAGGAACGCGGAATATCCGGCCTCTTTATGGGCCTCTCCGCCAAGTGCCATAGGGGCACAAGCGCATGACGTCACAGTGGGATTTCCTAACACAGACGCTGTAGTAAATGGGAGGTTCCACTCGCCAACTCAAACAACTTTTCTTCTTTTAGTGCCTCTCCACTATTGGAGGTTGGCCGTCAGCTCTGCATATTTCTTTCTTCTCTTAGCCAAGCGAAATAAATTTTCAACGTTGGCAACTCCAGTCCATTCCCAGGTGCTAGGGAGCCATGATTTTTTTTACCAACGCGCCTCTTTCCCTCAATTTTGCCCATCATGATAACCTGAAGAAGTCTGTACACTTCGAGTACTTCGCTTCGAAGCACATGTCCCAAGTAACTTATCTTCTTCTTTTTGATGGTCAATATCAGTTCTCGGGATTGATTGACATGCAGTAGTACCCTTTCGTTCGTAACCCTATGAACCCAACTTTTGCTATGGAGAAAACGTTGAAATCGCGAAAAAAATATCTGTTGTAAACATTTTAATATCGAAATGGTGAGTATAGTATGGGACAGCTTTTTTTTCGCGATTTTGAAGTTAGAACAAAGGGTTGACTGGTATAAAATGCTTATAGAATTAAATTACAAAGAATGTAACCGCCTGTGAATGATCTACATCTTGCAGTCACCAGTCACAGGTCTCGCTCATGTTTCAGCGTGAAGCAGATCATATGGCTTAAAGATAAACCCAAGCACGACTCAAGTTATTATAATAGGCAGCCTATTATATCTAATGTCAAAATGATATCTAATGTCAACTGGCTACTTCTTGCACTAATTAGATTTGACCGCGTTCAAATTCCATATAGTGAGAAGGTGAAGAACTTGGGGATCATCATTGACAGGTGTCTGTCTTGGGCACTACAGCTAGCGGAGGTGGGTCGGAAAATGTTCGCTTCAGCGGCTTCTCTGAGGAGTTTACGGAATTTCCTGTCAAAATCCTCGACTATGCTGATGCCAGCTGTCTTGAACTCACCGAAGGGCAACTAAATAAGCTCGAGCGCCTCCAAAATCTCTCTATCCGGTCCATATTTCGCTTCAAACTCATATATCGCTTCAAACTCAAGTGGCTGCCTATCTGCTTCCGTAGGAATGCTCACATTCTTTCAATTCTCTATTCGGTGCTGTTCAATCCAGCCACACCTCTGTATTTCAAAGATCGCTTTGAGTTTTTAAATGATTCTCACAGTCGGACTTTACGTTTCGCTCAAAATCGATTGCTGAAGGTTCTTCACCAGTTCTTTTACTGTCACAGCTGCCTGCCTGTGGAACGATCTGCCTTTTGCAGTAAGACATTCGCCGTCGCTGGCAATGCTTAAGAACAGAGTGAAAAAACATAATTCTTCTTGAGTTAAGTTTTTATTCTTTTATTTTTATGAATTCTCTTTCTAGTATTAGGTATTTTCTTCGTTCATCTCCTCCTTCCGCATGATAAGTATGTTTATTAAATATAAAAATATCTTGCTCAATATTGCTTATATTCTTTAGTTGCACCGACCGCCCGTCATTTAGCTTCATTGATTTTTCCATCAATGGTTGTCTGGAAGAAACTACTTTTAGTAATAAGGCCGCCAATTGTACTGTACTATCTATAGCTATCTAACTGAGAAATATTCAATAAGGCTAATAATAAATTAAGGCCTAAGTTCTTAACTGCCTTTATGGACGGTCTGGATAGTTGGATATACCTTCCAGGTGGTCGTTCCTTTCGGGCTGCGCGGCGGGCTCGACGGCCGCCTTGTCCGTGAACCCCATGGACGTGGTGAAGACCCGCATGCAAACGCTCACAAAGGGCTCCGGGGAACGGCAGTACACCTCCATCGTGGATTGTGTCACGTGAGTACTCGACAGATAACCCCTGTCCCTTGTATACCAACGAAAAATAATAAAAGAAGTACTTGAAAGTCGGCCTTGAATTGGGCCTCATGAAAAGGCTCAAGGTAGCCCCACGAGCAATGGTGATTCACAGCGTGATCGAATCAGGAATGAGGAGATCCGCAGAAGAACTTACTGATGTAGTCGCTGAATGCGGGCGGCACAAGACCGGCCTATGTCTTGCAGTGGGCGTCAAATGGCTGATGATGATGATGATGGTGACTACTTGAAAGTACTCAAAAGTAAAAAAAATGTACTGTTAAGTAAGAGCTGTCAGTTGGCAAAAAGCATAAAAAAGAAACCGCACAAATTAATGCGAGTCGGACTCACACATTGAAGGTGTTTCTAACAACGTTCGAGTGAATGTTCGTCTGAGTGAATCTCTGATTTCGTCCCAATAGCCAACTTTTAAATTCTAGACAAACGTTCAAGTACGAGGGGATAACGGCGTTCTTCAAGGGCGGCGCCTGTCGTATGATGGTGATAGCCCCGCTCTTCGGCATCGCTCAAACAGTCTACTACATCGGAATCGCGGAATGGATGCTCGGCCTGAAGTGAGCGACCTATCAGCGCCGGGACGGATAGTAACGCACCTAATATACACCTCACGACTTTACAAGGTTAAGTTTGTTATTTAATTTTACAACGTATTGTAGCAAACCGGTGCCTGTACGGCAGGCATACATTGTTATCTGTGAGATCCTTAACAAGACATTTTGATGGTGATGTTTATTTCGTTTAGGTAGTAGTTAGGCAATGTTAATCGAAGCTTGCAAAAGATTATATTTTACAGGGTGTAACAAAGTCCTCATATTATTAATGCATCCGAAAATGAGACATTCTATTCGTCAATACGAACAACTAGTACTGCGAGGAAAACTTTGAAATCGCAAATGAAACGTCTTCAGCTGTTCCATACATTTTAATCCAGCATGTGGTAAATTTTGTATAAAATAGCGTTTTCTGTTTTCGCGAATTTGAAATTCTCCCCATACTAAAAGTGGTTCAATAATATTTATAAATTACTTCCATACAACACAATCACTTGTCCTGGTCCCAAACTAGGATACGCTGTGACGAGGTAACTGTGTGTGTAACGAGTTAAGGACATCACAAACGGAAATACACCTAATACTGAAACACGCAAACGGAAATACGGGCCATTTGTATAAATGTACGGCGGCCCCCAGTGGGAACCGAACCCACACCCTCCGGCATGGTAATCAGACGTGTTTACCGCTAGACCAACGAGGCAGTCAAGGTTCGTATTGACAAGTAGAATTATCATCACATGGATTTCGTTACACCCTGTAGATACAGCCCGGCTGGGGATTGTAAAAAGAAATGTGTTGCCATGCGTAAGGCACAAGTATGTTTTAAGTTAAGCTATTATTAGGTTTATTTTACGTGACCTCGACCTTGATCGCAGCTAGGAATTTTTTATTAACTACATAGCTGATAATTTTTTTCATGACATTTTTATCGCCAACTGCTCTACTGATTAATGCACTCATTTTTGTGTTTAAATTTTATGCATTTTCGATTGTAATAAGTTGTCGCATAAGTAGCTCAGAAATTATTTTAACCTCCTCAGTCCTGCCCCTATATTACGCGCACCAAATTAGTATGAAATTTGACAGTTAGACGATTGGAATCGCTCAGGATTTGGTGCGCGTAATTAGGCCCCTGACCTTGAAAATAACAATTGAAAACCATTGTTATTTTCAAGGTCAGGACTGAGGAGGTTATCTACCTCGTTTATGTACAAGTGCTTATAATTTTCCTAGTCGTAACTAAACGCTGTCTTAATCAGGCGCATATTACGGTAATTGCAAATCTTCTCTTCTATCTACCACAGTTGTGTTTACTTCAGGTTATTTTCCCTAACCTTATGATGCTTTTACATTAATTAATTAATTAATTAATTATACTTTATTGCACACAAGACTTTTAACAGGACATTACATAAGAAATTACATGTACAAAGGCGAGCTTATCTCTGTAAGAGATTTCTTCCAGCAAACCTTCGGGTATAGGAGAAGCAGTAGAAAAACGGGTCTATATATGTGCACAAAATAAACTACAAATAGCCTAAATAACACAAAGTAAAAAGGAAAACAAAAACTACATAAACTAGATAACAGAATAAAAATACATACCTACATTAATTCTACATAATAAATGTTATTGAAATAACACAAAATCTGATAAAGTTTCTTCAGCCAAACAAGCCACTTCCAACAAGTAAATGATTTAAGAATGCTTGAACAAGAATGCTTTAAGCATTCTCACTTTTCAAAAAAATTGACCTCGTCAAGTTTCAAGATTACGTAAAAATATTTGTTTGTGTCTTCTTTTATCTGCGATCAGTCCATCAAATATGAGCATATGCGTGTTTGATGTATGGTCGGGTGGGGCAGATTCTTCTTTAAGTGTATCGCCCCTTTTTTCATACCCAAGTTTCACTTTCCGTGGTCCATCATCTCACGTCTCTTTAGCCTTCTGACAAAGTCTGGTTTTATAAGTTACGCCACCAGCTGATTAGGATTGATTTCTAATCGCTTTTTATATCTGTCAGTGTGCAGTTCTATTTCTGCAACTGTGTTAATAATTATGAATGTTGCGTAATTAAGAATTTTCGTTATTTCAATAACCTCTCATCGACTGGCGCCTGTTTGTGACAGGCTCAAAAATATTCTATTTGCTTTTTATATTATTTGAGGACTTTTGTTGATCTTATTGTTTCTTGTTGAATGTGATAGTAATATGAAGGCATAGTTAGTTAGTTAGTTAGACCTGAGATTTCCGCACTTAGCCTCATGGTTGGGTCATTGTACGTAGCAAAGCTGTGAGCTCACTCCAGCCAGCCTATCTCTTTCCAGAAGGCCAGCAGTGCTCTGATGTCACTACAGGCCTCCTGAAAGGATCCCAGCTTCCCAATGATGGCGGTCCGTTGCTCCTCCACGCCTTCACAGTGAATGGTCACGTGGGCGGGTGTTTCCTCTTCTTTGAGGCATCCCCGGCAAAGCGGGCTGTCGGTTAGTCCCATGTTGTGAAAATGTCTATTTAGTGAACAGTGTCCTGTTAGGATTGCCACAGCTTTGCGCAGATTATCTCTTCTCAGACGTGAAAGACGTTTCGAGATATGAAGGCATGTTGATAGATCTCGCGCTGCTGCCTTATTGTAGTATAACTGCTTGTGACAGCTTGTGATGGTCTGAGAGATCCAAAAGACAATAAAATATTGAATGGCAATCATACAATGGAAGGTTATTGCATAGTTTAAAATGTAATACCGTAATTTAATGAATTTTCGCATAGATTAACTTGATGTATCGTAAGCACTGGATATATTAATTTAAATATATTTTAACCTATTTTTTTATATCAGATAATTACGAATTTATTTCGTATAGGTGTATATTTATGTTGTGATATTAACTTTTTTTTTAAGGTAAAATGTACTCGAAACCGGCGTGCGTGCATGCAATAACTAATGAATGTCTGTCTGTCTGTCAGGATCGTAGCAAGCGGCAAACCCTGGTCCCTACCCCTTCGAGGTACAGGGCGTGAGCTTATGTAATGTTTGTTACTTTTATTTGCATACCTACATACTTTAAAACTGTTATCCTTTATCTGCATTCGCCAGTCCTATTTTAAATTAATCTCATTCATCAATCAATAATATTGTTATTATTCGGCGTATGTGTACAGGTGGATCAGATTCTGGGCTTTTTAATTAAAATAGGTCAATTTAATTATTTCCCAGAATTGCTAAGTATTTTGATCCATCCTCATTCTAAGTGTCAAGTGATATTGTATTGTTAGATAATGTTTATTCCAAGTTGGTGTTTCCAAGACAATAAATTGTTGTTAAATGCATTGATGTAAATGTGTGTTTAATTGTCAATTAATTAATATAAAAACCAAAGTATGCTAACTTATTATGGATGTTTAGTTCAAGAAAAGTTTACTTATCACAAGGAACATGACAATTTTTAAGTGTTGTCCAATTTAGGTAGATCTACAACGGGATCAGTTTTGTTGCATAGATGGAAATAAAATATTGCTTGTCCAATAAAAACTCTTTGTTTTTTAAAAACCTAAATAGCTATAACGGTGTACCTATGTTAATTTTTTATCGCCCTTCCCTATACCTGACAGAAACGTCATAGTTACTAACATTGTTTCCTCAGAACACTGAGATTGTTTCCGAAGCAACCATGCCTGGTTAATCAACAGCTTAGAGCAGAGGCGCCTTTACCTATGGTGCAGGGTGTGCGGCGCACACGGGCGCCGGGTCTAAGAGGGAGCCGAGCGCCCTGCGCCCTCTAATGCGACACCTCCAAAGATGCGTCGATGCCGGCTATCTCAAAGACCCTGCGCTCGTGTGCGCCGCACACCTGCCGCCGCACCCCGTCGACGCCGGGCGCGCGGTAGCAAAGCAAGGCTACTTCTTTTCCTACTCTATTTAAATTTACACAATAACTTTGTTTCAACGTGAAATCAGCCTTGAAACAGATAATTAAAGATTAAATTGGCGTAATGTCGCATCGCTACCAAAGGCGCGGCACCTGTTTGTTTTGATTCGTTTGACAACACGCCGTACGCCGACAATCATTGCTAACTCGGCTGTATTAGAACAAATTAAAATTCACAGGGACTTGCGGCGGTCATTTTCGAAGGCTTGTGTACGCGTGCCGCAATTTTTGTTTTACCGCTACACCGTAGTTTTGTGAAATAAGCCTTGATGCAATTGGATTAAGTATCATCTTTGAATAAACATGTAAATATGAAGTAAATCGGGTTTTCTTTTGATAAAAAATATATAAAAGGTAAGATTTGGTTATTTGCTTGCACAATTATTGCGACATGCCTCGAGGTTGGAGGTCATCAAAAACAGCTAGCGAAATTCATGAAAAAAAAAAAACATCGAGTGATAGATAGTGAAGATATCGAAGTTAAATACTCGTACCTATACGACCTAGGATTTTTCATTTGTTTATCCTACTGCAGTGCGGAACAAACAAGGTAAGTTAAAGTGCTTTAATATGTACCTACTAGTATACTAAGGTATTTATTTAGGTCTTACTTGTACCTAACCTTTGAACATCGAACTACTTTTTTATTTTATTTATTTATTACGTTTGATTGCTTAATGTAGGTACCGCGACGTTGATTGATGTGTCCTATCCATACTTATATTATAAATGCGAAAGTAACTCTGTCTGTCTTTCTGTCTGTCTGGCTGTGTGTTACGCTTTCACGGCTCAACCGCTGAACTGATTTGGATGAATGTTGGTATGGAGATAATAGGATAGGCGATAGCTTGAGTCCTGGGGAAGGACATAGGCTACTTTTTATCCCTAAAAAGTGCACAGATGATCACAGATCCCGGGGGAATCGCGATATATGAATTCCTCGCAGACGAAGTCGCGGGCAGAAGCTAGTAATAAATAATACTTAGTCCAAGTTGCAACTATTTCTCTGGGCCTATATTAATTTACATTGTTAGTTCTTTTAGGTGCTTATACTTAGTTTATTATTTATTTTAGATGTCTGATGGCGATGGAAAAAAGAAACTTTCTGGTGCACAGAGTCGAAAAAGAAAGCTGGAGAAGGAAGTGTCTCTGAAAAAGAATACAAGTTCTATTAAAAAGTTTTTTGTTCGACCCGGTCCATCCTCGGACGAACACCTGGAGACAGAGACATATAAAACCCAAGATAATTCTACAGCAGAACTCGTCACTTCTACGTCACCGCCGCCGCCGCTGCTGTCTTTGTCGTCGGTAGTTGAAGAAGACGAAGAACCTCCTAGTGCCGAAGCGTCCCCGGAGAATATACTTCGAGAAGATATAATGAATGATCTCGCGTTATCCGATAAACAGAGAATATTTTTGATGGAGCGTGGGCCAGTACAGGTAAAAGTGGGTTCATATCCTTCGAATAGTTCGAAAAGATCTTTTTCAAATGCTTATTATACTAAAAAGATGTTAAATAATGAAACCGTTTTAAGAAACTGGCTGGTTTACTCTAAGTCAACTGATTCTGTTTATTGTTTTTATTGTAAAATTTTTCATGCTGATGTGACTCAGACTCCTTTTAATGGTGAAATAGGTTACAAAGATTGGCAGCATTTGTCTACTGCTATAGAACGTCATGAAAAGAGCTTAGGGCACCTATCATGTCTTAAGAAACAAATTACATTGAAAACTGTTATTTTAAAAGAAATTTCGGTAGATTTCTTGCACCAAAATGAAATTGATCGGGAAAAAAAACGTTGGGTTGCAGTACTCGAACGAATAATCAACATAATTCATTTTTTAGCGAGGCAATGTCTGGCTTTTCGGGGAAGATCTCAAAAAATTTACGATTCTGATAATGGTAATTTTTTAAAGCTGGTTGAATATACCTCTAACTTTGATAATGTGCTTGCGGAACACATTGCTCTTATTCAAAAATCTGAGACACGCCTAACTCATTATCTTGGCCATTATATTCAGAATGAAATAATACAATTATTGGGATAAAGAATAAAAAAAGCTATTGTTTTGGAATTGACACAATCTAAATATTTTTCCATTATTTTAGATTGCACTCCAGATATTGCACACGAAGAACAAATATCGGTTGTCGTACGGTACCTACGTTCTTTTAAATGCAAACAACAACAACGCTGAAGTAAAAGAACACTTTCGGGGTTTTTTTCCTATTACAGACACTACTGGCCTGGGCTTAACTCAATTTTTGTTAGATTTTTTAATCTCAAACGGAATTAAAATACAAGATATGCGTGGTCAAGGTTATGATAATGGTGCAAACATGAAAGGTAAAAATATAGGTCTACAAAAACGAATTTTAGATTTAAACCCGCGGGCATTTTATGTACCTTGTGCGGCACACACCCTAAATTTGGTAGTGAATGACGCTGCTAATAGTTCATTAGAAATTGTCAATTTCTTTTTAATTGTGGAGGAAATTTATGTTTTTTTTTCTCCGTCAACATCACGTTGGCAAATACTTGCTAAAGAAGTGCCAACTTTAAGTCTAAAACCACTCTCAAACACTCGATGGGAGAGCAGGGTTGAAGCAGTAAAAGCTCTACGTTTTGAACTGGTAAAAGTGTATGATGCCTTGTTTACTATATATTCCGATAGCAGCAAAGATGCAGAGTCAAGAAATATGGCAAATTCATTATTGGCAAAAATTAAGTCGTTTAAATTCATCTGCTCTCTGCTTATTTGGTTTGAAATTTTAAGCAAGATAAATATAGTTAGCAAGGTCCTTCAAAAGTCAGACGTTGTATTGTTAGAAGCGGTGAAAATGGTTGATAATGCAAAAATAAGTTTGTCTGAATTCCGTAATGAATCCGCTTTTGAGGAGCTCCTTAACCGGGCGAAAACTGTAGCGGAAGAAGTCGAGGCAATAGTAGAATTTCCCACACCTGCACGCCCTCGCGCTCGTAAAAGGTTTTTTAATTATGAGGCGGAGGATGAACCGATAACAGACGCGAAAATACATTTTAAAGTAAATTTTTACTACTATTTGTTAGACACCGCAATTACTAAGTTCGACGAACGGTTCGAACTTTTGAATGTAAATAATGTAATTTTTTCATTTCTTCAAAAATTGAAACACTGGAAAGATTTGGACTCTGATACAAAAAAACACATTGCTCTAATTTAGAAAATAAACTTTGCCATGCTGGCTCTTCAGATGTGGAACAGTTCGAGCTCTATAATGAAATCGAATTATTACCGATGTTTATTGATGATTCCACTACGCCGTTGGATATTTTAAATTACTTGTTTACGAATAAATTAATTTCAGTGTTCCCAAATCTGTCCACAGCACTGAGGATATACCTGACACTACCAGTCACGGTCGCACATAGCGAAAGGTCATTTTCTAAACTAAAAATAATTAAAAACTACCTTAGATCAACATTGTCGCAAAGTAGATTGACAAATTTATCATTAATAAGTATTGAACATGACATCAAAATTGAAGTTAGTGACATTGTTAAAGATTTCGCTAATGCAAAAGCTCGCAAAGTAACTTTTTTGTAAATACATTTGTGTGTACATATATATAATTATATTTGTGTGTACGAGCGTCCTGTTTGTTATGTAACTATAATAGTTTTTCAATTAAATATTTTTGAAAGAACTAGAAAGTTGTGATTTTTTAATTCTTATAACCTAAAAAAACTTTTTGCTTTCCGACATCATTTAAAATTGCACCATTTGCATCCGAATTTCCGTTTGAAAATATAACTGTTAGGATTCCATTTTGACCCCGCTTCTTCTAGACTAGAGGGCGCCAGAGTACTGGTTGCACATTGCACACGGGTGCCACAAGACGCCTCTGCAGCGTTGCCAGATCTACGGAAAAATCCGGAGATCTACGGATTTACAGTGTTGCCAGATGCTGGCCGGCCAATGTCGCCAAAATTTTGAAAAACAGTCGCCCTAAAATCGCCTAAGTTCTCGTAGCCCAAATCGCCTAATTTTTCAGCTTTGTAGCCCAAAATCGCCTCAATAAAATATTTTTTTTTAATTGTAGCGCTCATACTTAATTTTGTACGCAGGTTTTTTGTAAAATTATCTCTATTAATCTGTCAATTAATGTAAAAATACTTTTTTAAGTATAAATACTGGTCCATCTTGGCAATTAATATTCATTGCACCCTTATACCGCTACGACAAATTAAAAAAAAACGCAAAGATCATTAAACAAAGGTACAATTGCACAATAAATACATATAATTTCTTTTGATTTCTCAAGTAGCCCAAAAGTCGCCGAAAATAAAATTGAGATAGCCCAATTGTCTCCCGGTCGCCAATTGCAATTTTTGGTCGCCAATTCACCCTCGGAGATAGCCCAAATGGCGATAAATCGCCTCATCTGGCATCCCTGCGGATTTAGGCTTTGTGACACAGACCTACGGAAATCATAAGTGAATCTACGGAATTTCTGACTAATTGGATAGAATGCACTTTTTCTGTAAGTAACGAAACGCAATCGTCGTAGAAATAACTTGAGGACTATTCATACCTCAGAACAAATTTGTTCTGAGATTCATACGACCTGCGTTTCGTTACACACACAGCTGAGCAGCTGACTCAGCTCACCCACTTCACGCAACACTAAAACGGAACGTTATCGCTTCGAAATGAGGTGATTGATTGATTTTTGATTTTATGGCAACCAGCCGATGGCGACTATTCCTGCCAGAGTCACGTCTTGACACGAAGTACACTTGGGTTTGACTGAACTGGTCTGAACAAAACACTATTTTTAAATGCCAGTTCGTGTAGGCTTTACATGCGGACAGCACAGCACAAGTACAATCTGTGAAACACAAAAACCAATATTTTATTGCAGACCATCACATTACATTAAAATTTACTAAATAAACATTTAGGGACAAAGGACATTATAAGTTATAAATATGTAAATATTATAATCTAATTTCGTTTTCCCCAATAAACCTTATTAAAAGCCTGAACAAATCGGAAGACATATGGGTCAGGAGGGAAGTGAAGTTAATAGGGAGTAAGATTTTGATACCCGGAAGGGACGAATATAAGTCAATGGACTTGTTATTTTTTGGGCAATTGAAAAAGATGTGGTCCAGGTCACCCTCCTCAAGACCACAGTCGCAAATTGGGCTGTCCCGAACTCCAATTCTGTGCAGAAAGACAGGCGAACAGCAGTGCCCAATGCGCAATCGACAGATTATCGAGACTACCCTCTTAGCAACTTTTTTAAAACTGAAGAACCATGGTTTTGATCTGATAGTTGGTTGGACCGCAAAGAAACGAGAACCCTTCGTTAGACTGCTCTCTTGCCACAGAGACAACCATAATTCGGAGAGACATTTCTTCGGGATCGAAAGTAAGTCGTAGGGATGGTACAAGTAGTGCTTTCGGTGCGCTTCGCCACCGCAGGCCTGTTTTGCGATGGAGTCCGCATTCTCATTGCCCACAATGCCGGAGTGACCAGGCACCCAGACCAGAACCACATCAAGGTGTTTACCAGAGCAGCGTAATAGAGTATATCTAATATCCAAAATTATGCGGCTGTTCAGTTTGCACTTAAGTTGGCTCCGGCCTAGGGCCTGGAGACAGCTTAGGGAGTCAGTGAAAATAACGGCTCTCTCAATATTGTGAGATTCCACAAATAAACAGGCCTCCAGAACTCCAACACATTCCCCAGTAAAGACTGAGGATTCGGGGGGACACTTAAATTGTATGAATAATTTTGAATTCTCCAAGAATACCGAAACTCCAACTGGGGTGGATGGGGATAATTTTGACGCATCTGTGAAAAATCTCTGATAACCGCTCCAACGCTCGTGTACTACGTTATTGAATAGCGCGTTTGCTGTAAGGTTACCTTTACCGATGCCGATATCCAGGACAATGTTCGGTTTGAATATCGAAACGCGATACTCGTAGCCAAACAAAGGAACACTATCAGTAGCTACCAGAGATTTCTCAAATTGCTTGAGTTGTCTAAAGCTCTTAATCATAAGGGGTATGTTTTTGTGTTCCCAGTAACTGCTGGTGCGGACTAAGTCATCAAGTTCCTGCAGCCTCCGGATAAGAATGTGGGACGATCGGGAGTAAACCTTGGTCACGAAGCGGTCCGAAAGGTACTGGCGGCGCAGATGAAGAGGCGGTTCCACGGCTTCTACCTGAAGAGCATTTGTAGGCGTTGAACGCATACATCCCAATATAAGTCGCAGACATTTGAACTGTATACGATCCAACTTAATCAGTGAGGTACTACTGATAGGTTCTAAGACAAAGCACCCATAATCCATTATGCTCCTAATAAGGGCATTGTAAACAAGCTTAAGGCAAACCGGATGGGCACCCCACCAAACGCCCGCAAGGACCCTGAGAATGGAAAATACGCGTTCGCATTTTTTAACGAGGTGTTCTACATGGTGCGCACCAGAGAGTTTCGAGTCTAAGCAGACTCCTAGGAATTTGACCATCGACTTTTGTGGTATGGGAACATCACCTAATTTTACTGTGATGTCCGGGATATTACGTTTACGCGTGAATATCATCACGCCACTTTTGGAAGCCGAGATAGAGAGGCCCCGATGGTTAAGCCATAGGTTGAGGGAACTTAGGGACAGATTTAATGATTCCACTGCACGCTCAATGGAGTTATCACAGACATACAACGCAACATCATCGGCATACTGTAGAATATTGCAGTTGTAGTTGAGGCTGGAGTTAATGTCAGATGTGTATATGTTAAAAAGGATGGGACTCAACACAGATCCTTGAGGGAGGCCTTTCCATAGAGTTCTGCAGTGGAGTTCCAAATCAGGTACGCGCAGAGCCACAGTTCGAGACACAAGCAACAGACATATACATCGGACCATCTTAACAGGAATCCTCAGCTGTAGCAGCCTTTGCCTGAGGGCTGAAAGAAGTACACTGTCATATTCTGATGATATGTCCAGAAAAGCTGCCACCGCTGAGTCGTTCCTGCTTAATGCAACTCTAATGTCCGTTACCAGTACCGCAACACTGTCCACTGTGCTTAGGCCCTTTCTAAACCCAAATTGGGTCTTTGGTAAGAGGTTCTTACTCTCTACTAGCCATTCGAGCCGGTTTTTCAAGAGGTGTTCTAGTACCTTGGATAAAGCAGATGAGAGGGCAATGGGTCTAAAGGCGTTCGGATCCTCGGAGCATTTGCCAGGTTTAAGGAGGGGCATAACAAGTTGTTTTTTCCATGGTTCCGGGATATAGCCAGATTCGAAACACGCATTGGCGAAATTTAGGAAATACTGTAGTGTGTTGGGACCAGCTTTGCCTAGGAATGAGTAGGGCAATCCGTCCTCCCCGGGGGCAGAGTCCTTCACTTGATAGACGACAGTTTCTAATTCCTCCATGGAGAAAGGCTCGTCAAACTGGTCCCTGGGCACAGCCGCGGGGAGGATAGGGATATGTAGCTCATCCTCAGCGGGGACATAAGGGGGGGCTAACTTTTGAAAAAAGGCTTGGGCAACCTCGTTGGAGATGGAAGTGGACAATTTTGGCGAAAAACTATGCCTGAACCTGTTTATTTGCTTCCATACTAGGGAGGGAGGGGTAGATGGGGAGAGGGAGGTACAGAACGACAGCCAGCTTTGTCTTTTCTTTCTCCTAAGCGCTCGTTTAGATTTGGCTAAAATACGGCGGTACTCAACCAAGTTGCCAATGGAGCATACTTCATTGCATTTTCTTTCTGCTTCTTGGCGTTCTCTTATAATTAGGGAGCACTCTTCATCCCACCAGGGAGGTGAAGGGATTTTTCTGGTTGGAGGTTTCTTGGTCGGGAAAGCCGATTCAGCAGCTCTATCAATGGCACTGGTAAAGCCATTGTAGGTCGTGGCAAGATTACCTGCCTCAGGGGTCGGAAGGGACTGCATCTCTCTCTCCACGCACTCAGAGTACGGCCCCCAGCCACTGCTAATTAGCCGGTATCTCAGTAGTGGTTTCGCTGTCCTTTCTGGTAGAGATTTGTGTGGTAAACCAACTAGAATGGGGAAGTGATCGCTTCCATAAGTGGAATTCAAGCGGTCCCAGTTGCAGCTGGAGGCCATATCCATTGAGCACATGGAGAGGTCAACACAACTCTTCCTTTCACCAATGTTACCTCTGCGAGTTGGTCTACCATCATTGAGAACACACAATCCAACATCATCAATCAACTCAACCAACTCCTCACCAAAGCGATTGCAATACTCTGAGCCCCAGCGATAATGATGTGAATTGAAGTCGCCCATGATAATACATGGACCCTGCAGCTGAATAAAGATGGATCTGAGGGAGGTAATTAGGGAAATATGGGGGTCTGATATATAAATAGATACAAAGGATATTCCAAGGGCTTTTACAGCAACCACATTGACATAGTCACTATCGTCGCTGTTTAATGGAGGGAGTTGAATTGGGGAAAAAGGAATTTTATTGTTGACAAGTATGGCGCAACCACCATAGTTGTCAACCCTATCATCACGGACACAATTATAATTACTTATACTAAAATTGAAACTAGGCCGTAGCCAAGTTTCACTAAGGCAGCATATACCTGGATTAAATTTATTTATAAGGTGAATTAGTTCTGATTTTTTAGTATTAATACTCCTCACATTCCACTGTAGCAGTGTGAGGGGGAGAGCCATTGTGAAGGGCATACATAATCATGTTCAGTTTATGGGCAACGTGGTCTGGTAGGGATTTGGAAGTGATCAGTGCACAGATCAAAGAAACAAGTTGTTCCATCGGGTCCTCTCTATTAGGTGACATTATATTTTGGTGCTCCTGGCTTAGAGCACAACCATTTTTGGAGGGCGAGAATGAATAATTATGGATTAGGGCTTGATGAGTTTGTCTGTCAAATCTGGGGGATAGTGGTGAACGGGACCTGGGTTTCAGGAAAACAGTTTTTTTATTATATGATTTTGGTTCATGGGACTGTGGCCTGTGAGGTGGGGCTGATTGGGTTTGTGAGATACCTGGGTGGGCCTGCGGAGGCTGAGATGTTGGCATTTTAGTGACATTTGCATAGCTTCTCGTTATAGCTGGGATTTTTTTGTTGGCCTCTGGGTACGAGATAGATTGCTCCGCCATTAAAAGTTTAATTGCGCGTTGCCTACCATATTCTGGACAATCCTTGCTAATGGCCGAGTGATCTCCCTGACAGCTAACACAGAAAGCTTCACTTTTGTGAGTGTTACAACTTTCACCTGGGTGGTCAAGTCCACACTTGTAACATCTGGGCTTTGAGCGACACAGATTTCGAGTATGACCGAAACGACAGCAGCTAAAACACTGAACTATTGGGTACATGTACAGTTCTCCCTCCAGTGCAGAATAGCAACAGTACACACGCTTTGGCAGGGTTTGACCGTCAAATGTGAGGACTACCGTCTGTGTTGGTTTCCATTCAGGTTGCCCATCATTAGATACAAACTTACGATTCATCCTCCGGGCTTTCAAAACCCTGCCACAGCCCGCTGGTACTTTTGTCCGTGTAACTATCTCTTCCTCCGACCATTCAAGAGGGACATCCCTCACCAATCCCATGCGAGTTACGTTATACTGAGGTATAGTCGCACTATATTTGTAGGCTTCCAATATTGGGTTAGAGAGGAAAGCGTTAGCGTCTTCTGGTACCTTGAACTGTACTTCTACTTTGTTGCGTCCCAGTTTTTTAATTCCACCTTGCAATACATTAGTGACGTTGTTCTTCATCAGAAATAGTCCAAACTTGACATGGTGCAATGTTGTGCCCGAGTTTGGTTCGTTTTCAATAAGAGAAACATGTACTATGTATGGACCTTTGTCAAGTACTGAATATTTCGTTCTGGCGGGTGGGTTTGGAATGGGTCTCGACAATTTTACCGGCATCTCGCTAGGGGAATTAGGCACCGCTGGGCGCTTTCTATTTTGGGTTTCAGAGACTTCCATTTTCTCAGGAACGGCATTTTGGGTCTGGGGGAGAGTAACCGTGATGACTGGGGTCAATTCAAACGGCTCAATATCTGGAGGTTTAGGGGGGATCCTTGTTTCGTCCATTTTTTACGGAATAAATGGTTGGACTTACCGGAATGTTATTTTATTTGGACAGACACTGAATACCAACACCACACAAGACAAAACAACAGTAAAGCCTCCGAAAAGTACTTAAAGGGAGCCAAAAAACAGAGAGCGCACGTGCCAGCCAGAGACAGCGACGCAGAAACTTGAAGAAAATTTTCGAAATGAGGTGAGCGAAGTGCTGAACTGATCTGAAGTGTCAGTGTCACTGTCAAGAGTGTCAAGTGTCAACTGTGGTTTTGTGTACCAACCGACTAAATTATGTTAGCTGCGACCGGGTCGGCTGTCGGCCATATAGAAACGCATTTTCAGATTGGTCGCGTTGCGTATGTTCTATCTCTATCCTTCTTTTCTTGGGCGCACCGCACGCGTGTGTACTTACTTGCAGGTTCAAAATTGCGAATATTTCTGGATTAAAATATATAAGTCATTGTTGAGAATTTAAGGTGACACACTCTTAGCGGAATTTAGCCCAGTTATCAGTGAATTTATTTGACCATAGACAGAACTCAGTAGAGTATACAAAAATCCACTTTCTGGCTAATTTTTGTCTATGGTCGAGTGAATTCAGTTAAGTGTATGTATGTTTCCTTTCACTATTTACTAACTTTCAATAACATTTTAAGCTTCAGGTACAGTAGAAAAAAGCTTTGGAAAAAGTCTGTAGAACTACGGATTTTGTAAGCGCAAATTTACGGAATTCTACAGATTTTTTGGTCTCGCCCTACAGAATTCCATAGAATACATCTGGCAACACTGCGCCTCTGGCTTAGAGCTCAGCTTATTGAGGTTCAAAGACGCACTTTTTTTCTGTTTTTTTTTTTTCAGAAATGCATCTACTCATGCACCAAATTGGTGTACCTACCTATAAGATTTTATTTATAATTTCTTCGAGACGCTGCGCTCAAAAACTAACGGCCTTATTTATAAAAACAATACTCCTCTAAAACCAATCTAAAACTCTGTTTATTTAATCTGTCGCTACATAATTTCCTTGGTATCGGCATTTTAATCGGCGTTTTTGAAGTGTTTTAAGGAATCGAGTTTTTATAAATAGGACCGTGAAATTGCACATGTTGGGGTTGCGACCGCCAGGTTGAAGTGGGACTGGGCTGGCCATGTCTGTCGTTTGAGCTCATATAGGTGGCCCAAAATTGCGTTGCGAAATTGCGAAAACTGGGTTCATATACATTGCGCGGCCCAGTCTTTCTACTTGTTAATCCGTGGGTTCATCGGCTACGCAATGTACATCGAACAATCATAGTAAACCGTAAAATGGTTGTTTTTTGAAGAAGGACCCATACATACGTCGTCGTACATACAGTTGATACAGTTGACAGCCTGAGATGAGAGCAATCCACTTTCACATTTTGGTCGCCCGTAACGTAACTGAGCAAAGTGCAGAAGTCATGCGAAGGTCGACGTGCCGTTACGTTAAGGAAGACTGCAACTAAAATGTTAAGTTTGACTGCTGTCGACTCTACCTGTGTCCGACGTAACCGACACCGTAAAGTTGGAAGATTTGATTAGAATTTAGATGAAACAACTTGATCATTTCTGATCCGTGATTAAAAAGCATTACATAAGTATAATAAATAGACAGTCTCATAAAATCGTACTCGGTAATAATTTCTAGGTAGGTACTCTTTTGGTTAACTATAGGGAATGCCTACTAAGTTAGGGGGGGAAAGGGGGCGCAAGGGGGGGATGTCCCCCCTTAAGAACTAAAATATAATTTAATTTAGAAATTATTATAGTAGGTACTGACAAACATACTCATCCTTTATTTTGTAAAGTTTACGCACAGAACACTACGAATGTTCCTCAATCAATCAATCAATTCTTAATTATGGCTACACTAAGGATTCTGCCAATGTCGTCTTTTATCAAGTTTGGGTTGACTGAGGACAGGTTGACTTGACAGTTTATTATTAGTAGGGATGCAGTCTTTTGAATTATCGATATAAATATCGATGTTCATATCGAAGTCTGGTAAATATGTATATGTGATATATCGGCCATGCCAACAACGCGATAATAATCGATATTATCGATATTTTCACTATTTTTATAGCTCTGTAAAAATTTGGGAAATCCTAAGGAATTTACAATCAAAGTTATTTATTTGTTAAAAAGGTAGACGAAAAAAGTTTGCACACAGCGGAAATGATAATCACCTAAATATTTGTCATGTCTTCATGTATTAGTAAAACAAGTTAGAAAATATGTGTTGACTCAAATTACTTAAAATGTTTTGTCAACAGAACCTAAGCGTAGTAACTTTGTCAGCCTCTTCCCATGTAGGCGATTCCTGTTTTGCGTTAAAGTAGCGCCCGCTTTGGAAAAAAGACGTTCAGCAGGCACAGATGTGGCCATGATAGGAAGATGACGCAGAGCTATGTGACATATATAGCTACTAAAGACGAAGGGAACTATCTCGTGAAACGCACTCTACCACAGACCACGGATATTTTGTTTTAATTTATCCCATTAGGGAAAGACAAAGGTAGGTACTAAAGCAATACAGCCATGTTTGACGTTATTTGAGGTTGAAGAAAAAAGACCACAGACAGATACGGTTCAAGTCTACAAACTTTTTTTAAACTTTCTACTGGTCTGGGTTCTAGCAGTTTTGATGCAAGAGTTATTAATTATAATTGATTACATTTAATTTTAGGTAGTAATAGCAGGTAAACTAGAAATAAAATATCATCATCATCATCATCAGCCATTTGACGCCCACTGCAGGACATAGGCCTCCTTCGTGGTTTTCATAACCATGAGGGGTTTTGATGTAATCGCCACGCTTGGTAGACGGGTTGGCGATCGCAGTATGTGGTCGGAATCTCAGGAAGACGCTGCAGCCCGTCTCCTGGTAATTTATTTCCTTAGTCGCCTTCCACGGAAGGAAATAAAATATGCCTAAATAAAAATTTCGGTGGTTCCCTACCAAATGTCGATATTTCGGATTTTCCAATATTGATATTATCAATATCGATGATTTTAAAATATCTATTTGAATATCGATATTTTGGTGTCGATATTATCGATATTGTCGGTATCCCGACAGCCCTAATTATTACTTAAGTGATTATTTTCTCTGTGTGTGAGATAAAGTACAAGTGCCATACAAAACAAGAATAGAATAGAGATAAGTAGCAGTCCCAAGTTCTATACACGTTTTTTTATCTATTTTAGGAGAGCAAGTCTTGAACTTTTCCTTCCTTTTGTTTTGGGTCAAGTGTCTGATATGGGAGTGGAAAACGCAATTGCTGAAGAGTTGGGTTTGTCTTCTATTAACTATTATCATGGTAATAAGTTTGTTAAGATTTGCAGTGTTTATAAAACAAACACTCCTAAATTGCAGTTAAAATAGTTTTGGGTAAGAAGAATGTCCACGGTAACTGCATTTTAGGAGTGTCACAATGAACGGTATTGGTAGTATTACTCGGTAACATCTATTTTTTTTGCCGTTCTTTACTTGCTTAAGTGTCTGTACAGTCGACAGCAGCTTGTGCTATACATTTTATTTGCAAAAGCGATTGTTATGCAACTGAAAAAAGTGCAATAATGTAAAAGTGATTGTGCTGTGGAATGTCTTTAATTTAATGCTTTATTAAATCTGTCTGTCACACTGGTAAAAGTAAGACTTGCGCTCTTATGTATAAAAGTACAATTCCTTGAAACACTCCTCAGAGGCAGTTTGATTATGACCATGAAAAGAACAATAATTGAAAACCATAGTGGTCCGATCAGCCCCTATATTACGCTCACCGTGAGCGTAATTAGGCCACAGGTCATTTAAAATTCCTTATAATTCCTAAAACACTCAGATATACCTAAGTGTAATTCCACTTATTGCCAAGTGTTTTAGGGAATCATGTTTTCAAAAATAACACTGTAAAACAGTGTAGATATTGCCAGCAATGTGCACTAAAAATCTCCTTAATGTGAATAATGTTAATAGAATAATTTAACTCTTTATTACACACCAGTTATTTTATTTAATATCTAATTCTTTATAGTGTACAATGGGCAGTCCTATAATTATAATTTGCACTACCTTTATAGATGAGATATAGCCTTCGTCAGCATGGATTGCACTATTACAGCTCTGCTGCACGGCTGAATTTTAGCTAGTAAAATAATAATGTATCCAATCATTCCTATCCTTTTCTAATGTATTCAGTCATTCAATAAGTGGAGCATTGTAGATTTAGCCCAGTGGGTAGAACAATTGACTCGGAAGTGAGACCCAAGTTTGAATCCCAGTGTGGGCATGAAGGTACCTATGACTTTGTTTATTTACAAACTTACGTACATCTGCAGATTTTTTTTTTCCCTGTACTCTGTTATCAGAGTCATTGTTCTACTTATGAAATATTGTGTACAGAGTTACAGTTGTTTGTTTAGGTTGTCAGATAGTTAGTTTAGCGCGACTTTGCACATCTGCAGATTTGTAGTAGCAGTACCACACGCTATCTGTGAAGGAAAACACAGGAGGAAACCTGCAACTTCATTGGCTCCACATGTATTGGGCTAGGCCGACTAAGCTGTCAGGATGGCATAGTCGCTAGGCAAGCCTACTTCATCTAAAAAACAATGTCCTAGGCACTGCAGCATCAGAGTGGTCCCTTCACCCAACTAGTGTGAGTGAAGGTGCCACTGGATTCTGTATAAATCATCTCATTACATATCTTTAGATTAAAAAAAAACCTTTGAAGAAGAAGAAATACATTTATCTATTGCCACACAGACATTATACTGTATCTCTGAGAGAAGGCCTGTACCCTACCGTGGGACGTATATAGGTAGGCTGCTTATGTATGTATGGAGACCACAGAACAAAAAAAAAAGTAGAAGTAGTGACATTATCTATTAGTATGAAGACCAGTGTGACCACTCACACATATAAATCAAACGCACACTATGAATGTCAAGCTGCCATTGGTAAATAAAGACAATGCCGAAAAGGTCTACATCACAAAAGTTCCAAGTAAAATTTGAACCTTTTATTCATCTAAACAATGATCAAAATCAAATGATACTAACGAAATTGAGTTTGACATTCACTCGTTGTTTTGTAGTACCGCTACTCTACACTAGATGGAACTACCGCCGTGTCTGATCGTCGAGAAGTTTTATGTCATAAAGTCGAAAATTTAAAAACAAGTATGTGCTATGTTGCTATTGTAATACAAAGAGTGAGTGTCAAACTTAATTTCATTATTATCATTTGATTTTGATCATTGTTTATATGAACGGAAGGTTCATATTTTACTTGGAATTGGTTTTCATACCTATTTCATACCTACTAATAGATCATGTCACTACTTCTACTCTTTTTTTTTGTTCTGTTGATAGGACGGTATTGCGATATTGCAATATTGATATTGCCAGTTCTAGTTTATTTGTCGAAACGCGACCCAGCAAACTTATCGTACAGAGTTTAATGTTTATAAATTTATTTACAATGTCGTTTTCTATCATCGTTCATGCTTTGCTTAATATGGAGATGACATTTTCCAACGAAAGTCACGTGACTTCCCCATACACATAAGGCGTAAGCGTTGATTAAATTATCTATAACCCCCAGATGATTTTACTGCACGAGCACACACAAATTCATCTAACTTTGAAATTATGCATACTGGTTCAGTTTTGATTACAATACACCAATCTAAACTAATAAAAAAGACATCACCAGTCAGGACCACCTTCTCGCAAAGGAACCCTTCAACGGTAAGGAGCACGAACTCATCTGTTGCCTCCCTGTCGCTTCTATCCATTTTAATTTTGTATCCGGTTCTTTGGGAAGACTGAAAATAGCGATGAGACGAACTTAAAAAATAGTACAATAAAAATGCTAATATTTTCTTCTTCAAATTGTCTTGATTATTTTAAAATCCGAGAGGGTTGTTCCATCGTTGCTCCAGTTTGCTGTCGTCCCACGGGTTGAGGGGTCAATGATGTGGCGGGAAGTTCAAATTTTTTAGAGAATTTTTAATTTTGTAGCTTATCTGAGCTTTGTTTAACGTTTGATTGCAATTCACGGCAATAGAAAAAGGTTGTCTGTATTATTTTACTGGTCAGATCAGCTAGAATATTGAAAACTGCCCGCTGCCTCATTAGGGTTTACCCTTAAGTAGATTCAGGCGGTGGTAGCCTAGTGGGTAGAACATTAGACTCGGAAGCGAGAGACCCAGGTTCGATTCCCAGTGCAGGCATGTACCTATGACTTTGTTTCCTAAGTAATGTACATTTGTGGAGTTATAATGGCAATACCGCTCGCTAACTGTGAAGGAAAACATCGTGAGGAAACCTGAGTGCCTGAGCTATTTGCATAGGTACCATTAAAACAAAACAAAAATCTAATGCACGTCAACAGCTAAAGAATATAATTAGTAATTTAGCTAATTCGGAAAAACAGACGTAAAAAGATAATATGAGTCTATTTGGATCTTTGGAATATCGGTTAGGTAATACTCCTAACCATAATCGCTCGTAGCCCCGGCTGCCTGAGTGATCTTAAACGATCACGAAGGTTAAGCAACACAGGGCGCGTTCAGTGCATGGATGGGTCGCCGTCTATGCCTTGCCTAACACTAGTGGCATTTTTCCGAGCGGTTCCGTGCTTCGCAAGGCACGTTAAGCTGTTGGTGCCGGCTGCCGTCGATAGATGGCAGTCGTTAAACCAAGTCAGAGGCATTAGGGCGGCTTGCCAACTTCTGACAGTAGACGAGCCACTAGTCTACAAGCCTCCCCCAATCCGGACTTGGCCCCCGTGGTGGAGTATGGCCTATACCTTCCTCAGGGAAGAGACCCGTGCCCCTCGGTGGGGACATAATGGGTTGATGATGAATACTCCTAGAATATAGCATTTGAAAATGAAAGAGTAAAATTACATTGATAGTCTTATTTTAATCCCTGACAAGCTGGTGAGGAGGAACTACATATATCGGAAATCTAGCTGTGCTCATGTCTTCGGAAGTAGGTACAAAATACCAACAATTATTTTCCCAAAGTACCTACTTAGACGTAGGTACTCTAAGTACCGATAATTATCTATCATGTTGTGATTTTTATCATGTTGTGTCCCACCTCTAATTGAGAAGCATTCAAGTATTGACAGAAATTTCTAGAAAAAGTACACAAACTTCGATGAAAATTGAACTTTACAATCCAGTAAATAAAGGTGGTTTCACTTTTTCAATTTCAGATTGGATTCCTTGTTCATGTCATTACAAATTTAATAAAAATACAATGAAATACTACCTGAAATGTTACGGCATGATTGGTACATTTTGGTCCACAACTTTTATTTTTGCACTCTAACACAGCACAATAAGGCATTTTAGTACAGTTTTCACAATTATTTACTTTACTAGAAGCGCACGGCAACTGAGGTAAGAAAAACTGTCGAAGTCTCCGTACAGGCAATACATTGCTAATGTCACAGATTAAAAAGAAAAAAAGAAAAAGACAAGGCTAGTGTGAGGCACGCGGGCACCGCCCACTTACGACTTCCACTCTTTTTTTTTGTTCTGTGATGTAGACATTATACCATGGATGCCATGCATTATACAAGGCATAGGAAACAAGGAAAAGGTCTGTCATTATAAAATATAATACCTGCCTATCTAACCTACCATTTTATAAGTCTAATCAGAAACTGCCTAGAAAAAAAATCCCTCTACCGATTAACATGGTAAAAGTTTAAAATAAGAATGCCACAAAGAGACAAAAAAGTCTTGTCAAACACAGTGTAATTTAATCATGGACCTATTTGAATTTATCTATGCTACATGTCCCTACTTAAAGTGTGAAAAGTATCTTCAAAATGGATCAAATAGTTTTTGTGTGATGCTCAAACAAATAAACAGACAGACAAACAAACAATCTATAACAAGACCCCTAAAAACTTACCTTTCTAAAGACACACTCAAAATTCTGTTACAGTTTTAGAATATTACTGTAGACTATGTCCTTGATCACTTTCAATATTTTTTTTTACGTTTATTTCAGTGTTATATTTTTGTATTTTGCAGAAATTCTAAATATCCACATACATCAGCACAATGTGAAGGCCAACGTAGATCTGCTGCTCGACCAGAATCCCGTGACTAGCGAGGAGAATATCCAGGCGTGGCTGGTGAAGGCCATCTCTGTTATAGACTTGACCACTCTGGCTGGAGACGACACCAAGAGCAATGTCATCAGACTTTGTGTGAAGGTCCGTTCAATGATGTAACTTTCATTTAATCAGCTTTGGTTAACAAGTAGACAAACTGCTGATAGAAATCATTAAGGGGTTCCAGGGAGTAACACTAGCGCCACCGAGGAAAAAAAGTCATATTTTTTTACAGATCTGCTAAAAGTGTCAGTACAATCTATCAATCATGTTAATAGTCATCATTAGGACCCATGGCTCTGAACCTAAAGCAAAAATCTAGGACTAGATAGCATTAACGCTAGAAACTGCCCTTTTTGACATAAATGCTATCTAGTCCCAGGTTCTTGATCCTAGGTTCTTTGTCGTGGGTCCTAAAAATCACTGTTAACATGATTGAGTGATTGTTAGACACTTTTTGCAAAGATCTGTAAAAACTGGCCAAGTGCGTGTCGGGCCACGCGTAATGTAGGGTTCCGTAGAAAGAGGGTTTTTTCTGCTTTACAGAACTAACAACTTCATCGAGGTAATTTTCAATGCATTTTGTACAAAATTTTACTTTTATAAGTTGTTTGCCTATTACTCGTTAACTAGTAAAGCTTACTTAGTCGTGATACTTTTCCTTTTAAATTCATTATATGTGCTACTACCCTGATTTTTTTCACGTTTCTACCATCAACCGTTTAGCCAAGAGAGGGGGGACGCCTTACGCGGACAAAAATTTGCGCTTAAAGCTTAATATTTTGCAAACGGAACCCTAAATCGAAAAATGGTCTTCCTACACCCACAATATAACCAATCCAACGATACCCCATATGATGGGGTAGACGAAAAAAAAATCACACCACTTCTCATGTTAGGGGAGGTGGTACAGTAAAAAAAAATTTTTCAAACATTTTATCGTCTAAC